>JACXGK010006408.1:9773-28984 GCA_016801125.1 Novumbra hubbsi
GGGGGGGGGGGGGGGGGGGGGGGGGGGGGGGGGCAGTGGTGGGTCATCTGACTGCACGGTGTTCAGGCCTGCCTCACTTACTCAGGCTTGGAATGAGGCTGTAGTCGGGACTCTCTGAGATCCCGAGTTGTCGTGACATCGGTTCTCACGGGGACGGTGTGCTTGCAGGCCCGCGTTGGAACGTTGCTCGGTTGTTTGCGCTGCACTGCCATGACGACCACGAGTTTGGAGATCGAAAGGTACTTCGTCTTCCCTTCCATTTTTTTTTCTCAACGTTTGTTTTTAAAAATGGCCGTCCCCTCAACTGCCTGCCTTACAAAAAGGAAAATGAAGGCTAAATTAAGTTTCAAGCATCCATCATCCAATTATCTCAGTTAAAGTTGCAGCCAGGCCCGCCACCAGTAGCCGGATGGATTTGGGGAAAGGTTATTCGTTCCCCCTTTTGGATTTAGACTTGCCGATGATTTCAAGGCGAAACTTGCTCTGAGGCTGCTTTTTAGAGATGTTATTGTGCAGGAAATTGTCATTAGTCAGTGGAACAAATAACACAGAACCGTCATGGCTTGCCTTTGCTCGGCATCGAAATACAACAATGAATTAATCAAATTAAAATGCCTTGTTATGAGATTTTGTTTTAATTTCCACAACCAAGCCCCTATTTAGTGGTTGACAAAAACCAGAAAAAGACAAGTCACAGTTTCAGGGCTCAGTAACAGTGTTATATTAGTGAAGAATTATCAATCCTTTAAGCTAATTTGGGTAACTTGGGGACCATAAAGTGAGCTAGGAGAATATAACCCATGTTAAGCTGCAACCCCCTCTGTAGTCCTCTACCATCTCTGTCTCCAGTGTTGACTGCCTGCCATTTAACACTCACGAAATCCCACAAATTAATATAAATCTACAAAAGCTATTACTGATTGCCGCCTGTGTCAGTCACACACTGAGATCCAGCAATCGGGCCCCCCAAAAATAAAGGCCCTGAAGAATTGCAATAGTAATATCAGTAGCAGTATAAGTGAAAATAGTAACAGTAGAAGTATTCTTAGTAGTAATAGTAGTATCAGTAGAAGTTGGAATAGTAGTATAAGTAGCAGTAGTAGTGGTCATAGTAGTAGTAGTATAGGTAGTATTAGCAGTAATGGTAGTAGCAGTAGTCGTAGTAGCTTCTGTTATGGTTTTCAGTGTGGCCAGGCTTGTTTACGTTGATTTGGCGGTGGTGTCGGTACTGTTTCTTTAACTGGGGAACCTCTTCTCCCTCCGCAAAGGAGCCAGGCATTTGAGGCAAGTGCCATATGCCCAGGCTAAACCTAGCGGCGGCCCCAGAGCATGGGGAGCTGTTTTGTCATTAGCCCCTCGCTCGGCGGAGGTGGAAACTCATTTAGCCCCATGCTGGACCTTCATTATGATAGACTTGTATCAGATGGCATCTCTGGCTGGGCGGCTGGCTCCTGGCTAACGGGGAGAAAGCTGTGGCTGTCCGGCTCCTCATCCAGCCCCAGCGGGGGGCACCCCAGCACCAGGCCAGCTAGCGCCCTCCTCGCTCCCTGGCAGATGCTGCAGCAGGCTGGATGAAAGGACCACCATGGTGGCTGTAGCGAGGCTGGGGTAGAGGGGCTTGCTGCACCCTGCATGCTGGGACAACAGACCCTCCATCTCCCTCCTCCTTTCCGTCTGAATCCCTCCATCTACCACCACCGCCACCTCTCCTACACTCAAGCTACACGCGTTACTCCCCAAGTACGCGCAACTCAAAACAGAAATGTCATAGATTCAAGTGTTCCGAAGCGACTGTTTGCTGACAGTCGTTTTACCTCGGGTCTGTAATAAAAAGTCAATGAACCAAGGGGAGTCAATATATTCCAGTACCAAAGGCAGGGGGTGGCCATCTCTCAGCTCTTAGGCTCTTATGAAAACGTGGTTTTCTCTTAGAAAATGCAGGGGAGGGGGGAATGAGTTGTTCTCCTGAAATAAGACAAATCCGCCAAATGTACCCAAATAAAAGGTCGGGGAAGAGCACCTGGCTGTGACAGAACAAATATGTGTGGTAATAGAATACTCTTGTCTTCAAAACGATCAGGAAGAAATAACAGATTACAGAGCCAGCATTGGAGAGACTAGTAATCTAAAAGGACAACAGAGCTATTTCTGGATGCCTTTCCTCACTGAAACATCCCTCCATCTTATGTAAATATGGCCTTAAATGCTCGGATGTACGATAATTCCTTGGAAACACGATAAAGAGCCAGGAAAACACCTTAAAGGAGAGGAGCCTCCCCCAGCACCCCAGGAGGTCGCCACAACACCACATATCAGCTTCAGCTATTGGATTTCTGACTTTTAACTAGGTTAGCCTACTTTAGTGTGAATACAAATTAAATTGCCACCGCAGCTGTTTTATTTGCCATGTATGCTCGCTTCCCTCTCTCTCTCCCTCTCTCACTTTCTCTCTCTCAATAGACTACTGCACATAACCACACAGAAGAAACACTTTCCCTCTGCGGAGTACACAAACCATAACATTAAAATGAAGTGCCATTACACATCCGCAGAAGGAGATGAGGGATTTCAATTCTGCAGAGAAATAATCCCTGTACTTTATTTCTCCCTTCCTCCCTATCTCCTTCTCTCTCCCTCGCTCCTTCCCCCTCTCCCCCCCTCCCTCCTTCTCTCTCTCCCCCTCTCCCTCCTTCCTTCCCTCTCTCCCTCCCTCCTTCCCTTGTTCTCTCACATTTCTCTCCATGTGCCCCCATTTCCGGTCCCTCTCCCACCTTCCCTCCCTCTCCATCCCCTCCCTTCTTCTGTCTCTCCGTCTTTGTATCCCTCCCTCTCTCTCCCTCTCTCCCTCTCTCTCTCCCTCTCCCTCTCCCTCTCCCTCTCTCTCTCTCTCTCTCGTCACTCTCTCCACCGTTTAATGTTAATATTTTTACACCGCCTACTTCCTGTAGAAGGACCATTTGTAATGGAGATGGGCTCACCTTTAGCTCGGGCCTGTCTTTCATGGCCTGTGTGTCTGGCTCAATGGGGTAATGGCTTTCTGGGACAGGGGAGGAGGAGAGGGGCTCCTCCTAAACAAAGCCATATGAGGGACTCAGGAAGCCTTTCAGGACTTCATTAGCCCGACTCTGAGAAGGGAAGGTTAAGAGCCCCGGCAAGCTGGTACTGTTTAGCTGCTTAACATCAACAGGAACGCTCAGGCAGCTGAAGAGAGCACACACGCACGCACACTGACACACACAAACACACACACACGCATACACACACACAGACAGACAGCAACAGTCCAACCCCCCTCTAGGTTTACTTCCTCCATCCTTGGACTGGAGAGGCCACACTGCGATTCTCACACTGCCCTTTCAGCCTCATCCTAGCACAGACATGGGCATTTCTCTCTCTCTCTCACACACACACACGCACACTAGCGGAGATAATTAACACACGTAGACAAGCCTACTGATAACCCCACATACACCCTCCCACCCAGATACAGTATGCAGGGTTTAATCAGAGGGCATTGTACCTCTCCTCTGTCTCTTTGCCAGACAGGTCTGATCCAGGATTGTCTGTGTTTCATATGAGATCAGCCTCATTGCGGTTTGTCCTCTTAGAGCCACAAAGACTGTAGTGAAATATGGCATGGGATGATATCATTCATGGAACGTGGAAGGTCATAATTCAACCACTGCACGGATATTACAGCAGATTCATAATTCGTGTTGTGGAGGTTTAGATATGCAGAATGCTACAGGATTATTACTGTTTGGCTATGGTACAATACCTTATTCATCTAATCCAAATGCTGTGGTGCGTGCGTCTCTTCCAGTGTGTGCATGAGTGTATTGATGGGCAGGTCAGGTGGAACAGACACATCCATTTTCCCGGTGCAGCTAGGCTCAGTGCATTACTGCTGTAGTTTGGTTAGACCGTCAACTAATACCAACAAAGCTGTTTCATTATGGGCTGACATTTCAAACTACACAGCGATTGGCTTTAGCCACACTGGCAATAAATGGTCCTATCAAGTAGCATCTCCCTAAGACCCGCTTGTCATTCAGTGTTTTTCCACTCTGAACCCTCAGGCCTGCCGGGGGTTTATAGGCTATTTACCACACAAAGATACAAACACATTGTCAGTGCTTATTCACACGCTGAAGAAATGCCTCTGTGGAGCATCACCTGTCTCTTTCACAGGAAACTGATCCTACGTTTATACTATCTTTCTCTCTCTCTCTCTCTCTCTCCTAGTTTCTGTTGTTTTGCAACCTGACTCACAGCCGTCCCCACTGCGACTGAACTCCCCTGGAACAGAGGAGCGTAGGCACAGACTCTTGTGTACGTACGGCTGCTCTGCCCTGAAAGAGACACGAGAATAAAGGTGATTGAAATCAGGCCCGGGCCACGTGTTCCTGAGATGTCGGGTGTCCAAGGGAGTTTCAAAACCGATGCATATCAACTGAACAAGAGAAAGGTCGGTAACCTGAAGCCGGCATCTTGTCTTTCTCTCTGTCTCTCTGTCTCCCTGTTGTTATGTTGTGAGGTTGGGGATTTTGTTATCCTCCGAATGTGAATAGACTGTGACGGGTTACGGTTTGGCACGGGGAGAGGATTGTGTTAAAGCGCCACCTAGTGTCACGGAGCTGAACCTCACATAAAAAAACCCAGCTGAGGCAGCGTGGCAAAACCCCGGCCCAGCGAGGGCTCCGGTCTGACTCTGTCTGGAGGGCCTGGGAATTACTGCCGTTTAGCTTGTGAATTATCGTAAAGGCTTGTCAACACATGCAGACTTCTCAGGGTGTTTATCGCGGTAAAGAGGGACACCATTACGGTAGTCACCGTAGGTAGCAGGTAATATCACTCATAACAATAGCGGGCGTGACACAAGCACTGTTCAACTCGGCCGGTCGAGAAACCCGGCCCGCTGCCATTTCACCGTCACCGACCACCGGCAAGCCCCCCTGGTGACCAAAGCCGTGGATAATTACCACACGTCAATGAGCAAAGTTTTCGCCATCGCCCCAATGTGCCCTTGAATGTAACACTGTCAACACCGGTATCCGTCGCTGACATTTGCTTCGAGTTACAGCCGTCGCCGTCAAGCCTCGGCGATCAGGCGCCCGACAGTGACACGGCGCTGTCACAAAGCATGAAGGTAACATCCGCCGACACCCCCTGTCACCGCGACCCCCTCACCGGCCTTGGGGGCCTCCTCCCCGGCCCATTTATTTTTATCACAACAATGTAAATTAGCGCTACACAAAGGCCCGGGCGCGGGGCTCCTTCCTTGGGCCGGAGTGACGGCGTCACCCTCTTATGCGGGGGCGTCGTGTAGACGGAGGAACGGAGCGGGCGAGGTAGCGTAGGGATTTCGCGGGGCTACCGTACGTTGCCGTGGCGTTAGATGAATTGCGGGAGGGATTATCTGCACAATAATTCTTAGAGGATGTTTCCTGGCACGTGGCTGAAGCATGACACGTTGGCTGGTTGCTCGGCTTGGCCCACTGGAAGTCCTGCTCCAACTGGGTTTGGTTTAGTCCGCCGTGCATCCCAATATTCTCAGATGAAACTGTGCTTCTCCGTTCGCTGCATGAAAGGGGTTGATGCTTTCCTTTGGTTTATTGGCTTTTACACGTACAATGGTGTTGTCAAACATGGAGTATTCATCCCATATATTTTGAATGTGTGCCTTCCTCAATAATGTGTTTTAATGCAGCTGCTTAGAAACGTGTTCATCGTTGTGTGTGTTTGGCGTAGGTGCTTTTGTCTTGGACACCTCTTGTAAGTCCTTTAGTGATGGACACATATTCACATTGAAAAGATCTGTTGTTAACAACGGCTATGTTTAGAAAACCAATTCTGATTTTTGCACTAATTTGTCTTTCGATCTATCCGATCATCTTAGAAAAAGGTCTGTTGAAATGACCAGAGTTGTGTGTAAACTTGCTTCAATGTGTTTGTTCCCAACAGCCTCAGGTAGGCCTTGGGCGATATAGTACAAGTTACTTGGGCATAAATGCAAGCCAAGGTTCCCTCAGTTCTCTCTAGGGAGGTCTACAAATAAATAACGTGTTAACAGAAAATGTGAATATATCTAAATTTGCAGAGTTCTTACATTGCTATTGACTGTATTTGTTCACTGTACTTCCTGTTTCTTAACTGCCCGGTTGGTCACCTAACCCAATCCCAGAATGCTCGGCGGCATGGACGAGCCAATGCATAATCTGACGTGACACCACTAAAAACCAAGGATGCCGTTTCTGCCTCTTTGAGTGTGTCTCCCAGAGCTTGTGCATGTATGTGGCTGTACAGGGTGTGTGTACATGTGTATAATGCATGTGTGTACGAGCGTGCTCATGTGTATTTGCGTGCGTAAGTTGTGTGGCTCTGTCTTTTAGGCTGTGCCTGTGTGTGCATTCGATACACTTGTGTATGTCTGGGTGTGTTGTGTGTGTGCATTGGATGCACGTGTGTATGTCTGGGTGTGTTGTGTGTGTGCATCGGATGCATATTACGTATGTCTGGGTGTGTTGTGTGTGTGCATTAGATGCTTGATGTGTATGTCTGGGTGTGTTGTGTGTGTGCATCGGAGGCATATTGCGTATGTCTGGGTGTGTTGTGTGTGTGCATCGGATGCATATTGCGTATGTCTGGGTGTGTTGTGTGTGTGCATCGGATGCATATTGCGTATGTCTGGGTGTGTTGTGTGTGCACTATTAAACATAGTGTCAGAGGAGTCTTCCAGAAGAGCAGGTTCTAGGAGCTGGGATGTGGGTGAGGCAGGACAGATGTTGACTGCTCGCCTGCTCACACATTCAGTGAGCAGCATTAGCCCCACACACACACACACACACACACACGCGCGAACACACATACGTGCGCACACGTAGGCCAACAAGCACACACACACACAGACTTGCACAGTTAAGGAATGCCTAACATGTTCCAGTTTGAGCGGCAGGACTGATGCAAGCCCTGATAACTGTGATTAATTGGGCGGTGGTTCACGGTGTGTGTGAGGCCGGGAAGAGGCAAGCCTCATCGCTACTGTCTTCTACAGATGCTGTAACTTGATCATCTGTTGTTGCAGACATTGTACAGCTTTACAGCTGAAAAGGCAAAGTTTAAGGTTTTTACCCATTCAGAGAAATCTGTCCATCAAACAGAATCCTAATAGTTCCCATTTCCCTTGCTGTAGGGTTATTTTACTACTGTGATACTTGCCCAAATGTAGATCCGTTATCTGTGGTCATGACATGCCACTGCTAGTAGTCCAGGTTTGGAGGAAGCTTCCAGAAGCGTTTGACTGAAACCATGCCTGCCCCATTTAAGTGGGTTTCTGTTGGCTTTGTCATTGCTGAAGAATTGCCTTTTGGAATTGACTTTGACAATAGCACTTTTGAATGTTGTTGTTTTTCTAATCCCTTGTAGTAGTCTTGTGGGAAAAACTATCTTTTCATAGGGTGCAGGCAGCCATATCGACAATTTGACATTACAAAAATGACACATCTGCTTTGTGTTTAGGCCAACATGGAGGAGTGTCACAACAGAACCCCATCACGCCCCATCTCCACCGCTCCTTCCTTTACACCGTCTAACATTCTTTAGAAATGCAGAAGTGATGCTTTACAGTGGCAACTCAATTCTCAAAACCCAGAATGAATTTGCAAATGTCCTTATTGGAGAGCAAAAAAAAAATGAAGTGTTCATGCTTGATTGCTTTGAAATAAATCTACTTCCATTCATAGGGTAACTCTCTTGGTGAGAGCTCACTTTTTGTTGGAAAGAGAACTAACTCCCCTCATTATATGTCATAAACAAATACACAGCATTTTGGTGATTCAGCATTGATTTCAACATCAAGGGTATCACAGAAACAAAACGCCTCATTGACACATGTACTGTATCTATAGAAAATAGGACACGAGTGTTTGTGTGTGCTTGTGGATTAGTCGCTACGTGTGTATCTGTGTTGTTCTGTTTGTTTCTTCATCTCCGTTCTGTTTGTTTCTGTGCGGTGTGGATCCGTTTTGGGGGTTTTCCACTCAAAGCAGAGTCTTTTATTTGATTTGCGGTATAAACACATCCTGGTTAAATTACATCCACATGGTTAAATGCTGGCTGCTCTTCGGGGGTTGTCACGGAGCAGGGCAACACACCATCACCAACATCACCTTGGCCTCCAATACGAATATCTGATGACAACATGGATTGTGGAATGTGTCGGAATAAAACCCCTCATCCACTGTCATTTCAACTGCGTCACAGGATTAGCTGTGGACAGAATGCTGTCAAGGCCCTTGACGACAGCACACTGTCGTCTATCCTTCACTGACGTCTTTTCTTTTTGTCTTTTTTTTCTGCTAAGACATTTCATCCCTCACAAAGAGATGGCTACATTTTCACATCTTCCGAAAGTAGGGATTAGCGAGTTGAAAGGTTACGTCGTAAGTCAACATTTGCTTTGCAGCTTACCTTCATGATTGAGGTTCGTAATTATCTAACATTACCTCTAACCTCCCTTTAACGGAAAGCTTGTCTCTTTTCTAGCCCCTTTGATGAACCAAGCTTTGGCAGAAAGTTCCTTTCATAAGTGAACAGAGCTCGTTTTTACTAATAATGGAATACATGCCTTTGTTAATTTCCTTATGTGGTAAATTTGGGGCTCAGGTATTTAACTGTGTGAGAGCATCCTGTGGCCTCGGGGACTTTGTGTTCATTTTCGTCTGGGTGACAAAATACCAGTCATTACTAATGCTTAACGTATAGGCATAGAAAGGACATTACAATCCAATACAATAGGTTTAGCTGCAGTGGTTTTCTAACAACCAGCATTATTGAGCCAGTGGTTACTATAACCCAGCCTCTGTAAGCCCCTCCACCTTCAAAAACTGCCGCAGTGAAAACCAAGTCCATTCCGTTGTTATTGTGTGTCCGGGTTTAATTTGACCGTACCTTTTCCTGACAGTAATCCTAAATAAATTGGAAGTATTTCTTCTTAATATTTGCTAAAGTCGCAGACGGAATCCGTCGCCGGCCATCTGGATCCAATTGAGGTGTATGGTTGGAGCCCAGACCAGGACACAGTGGGATGACGGAAACCAGTCACAGCCTTTGTTCTGAGGGGTTGTTTGTTACGGCCTTCTCACATGATTAAGGGATGCAGCGTATATCCGCCGTTCGGGCCGTACGAAGCCCGCTGACTTTGTGTCTCCATCCAATCCTTCTCATAGTTGTAGCATGTATGCGTTCTTATGCGATACCTTATGTCATATGAGACGTACCTTATCTACTTTGCAAAATCTTGTTGTCATTTCATACCGGTATGTGTGCAACAAACAGGCATTGCTTCTGTATAATATAATATAGCATCAACATTATCCACTGTGTTGGCCGACAACACAGTGTGCTACGTGATCAACCGATGTAGCACCATCATACTGTCACAGCAACATAATGTATGGCCTTTGTACGAATGGCACATGCTCAGTCATATCTCTAATCTACACCGATTATGAGTGGATGAAAACATGGCTCAATAGGTAATTACACATATAGTTTCTGCCGCTGTTACCGTCACTGTGTTTTTAGACACACGACACACGTTCATTGCTTACCAAACCACATCCATCTGAGGTTCATCCGCTGGTCCTCGTCTCTGCAAGTGTTTCATTACCCGGGCACTGAAATACCTCATTAAGTCTCACTTTTCCATACCACTCGTCCCAGTAAATAAAGTTGTTGTTGTGAGAGCCATGCTCTGCTCTGCTCACTGCAGTTTCTGAGGTAATTGAAAATGTCACAGGTGCAATCTAACTCGCAGCCCACCCATGTTAGTGTCTCCGTCTGTAACAGGTCAGAAGGAAATTAATTTTTAAAAAGGGGACCCATGAAATTGCACTCATGATAGATGGAGTGTAAAAGCAATATTCAAATGCATTTACGCTCGTATTTCTCACCCAGTTGACATAAAAAAATGTTTTTCCGTTTATTTTCGAACACAAGATACACTACGTTGCGGTTCTATTGAAGAGTCTTTTGCCGATTGGAGTTGCACTGGTGAGGAAAATCGGCAATTCATCATTTTCTTTGTTGTTTTTTTTTTCCAAGTGACTCACAATGATCTGATAAAGTAAATGTATTCACACTCTTTGGTTTATATACCAAAAAGATATTACATGCCTATTTTTCCGCAATAATGGAAAATGAAACCATTTGAATCTACATTTGAAACAGTGTATTTTTAAGAAGTAAATTAATAGCTTGCTAATAATGATTCCCACGTAGAAAGTATGCAACGGAGTTTGTAAGACAAGACACGTTTCCTTGGCCAAAGCTTTATCTTGCCACTATGGGTCTGTGTTATAAAGCCACAGCAGCCCCCAGCAGACCTAGCTCTCCAATGTCCCCCACCAACTGTTACCCCTGAACCACAAAGTAAGCCCTGTGTTTCTCTGCGTGGGAAGACGCTCTACTTCGATTGGGCAGCTGCCTTCGCTTCGGTCCGAGGCCTGTGACCCACTTAGACCACCATCTCCATCTCAGATGCCGAGAGGTCCCCTTTGCCACGCTCTGTCCAGTTCTCGGCCGCTGAAGATTGATGGCGTAGCCCTAAACCTACTGGCAATATGGATCTTTGAGGCCTTTCTGACAGAACACGGGAGGTTGAGAGCCCATCGCTGGAGCTCAAAGTGGGCTTGCTTAAAAACACGGCCATCCCACTGAGACCATCCGTATGGTGTAGACGTCTACTAGATGTCGTGTAGCTAGATGTGGGGAGAGGAAAGAGAGGCTTTTGCCTCATATTTCAGTCTCTCAGAGCTGCTGCTGCTGTTCAACGCTCTCTGCCTGGAGGGGATTGGGCAAATTCTCCAGGCCCAGATGTATTTGAGAAGAAAGAGGTTGGCGAGAGGTTCAAGGTGTCAAAAGAGAAGTTGTGTTTCAACACGAACTGTTGTTTTTGCTCATCAGCAAACCTGTCATACTGTGTTTTGATGTTTTATTTGGATATTAGCCTCCGGCTTCCTGTTTGCTAAGTACCAAATGGATAAGGATGCTCAGAACTTTCTTTCTTGCAGATGTTCATCCATTTAGGATATTCAAGACAGTCTTGCATTAATACAACCTGATCCGAGGGTCTAGGAAATTCAGGATCATTCGGGACTGAGTTAGAGAGAGGGTAATCTTACGGAGCTAAGAATTAATGGCAATGTCCTAGCAGAATAGAATTCATCAATATAATTACACCCGGGAAAAGTTTTTGGAGAAAGGAATTTTCCAAATCACTGTTTCTCTCCATAATTGATACCGTCATAATTTAGTTGATGAGACTCACCTCACAGCTCATAATTGGAAATATGTAATTTGCCTCGGCTTTCAATTAGCATTAAAACAGAAGGTGAAGAATCATGCAAAATTCATGTTGATGGTCAACTTGAAGGTTGTACTGACCAACTGCTCATTTAACCTCTACTGAAAGAAATGTCTCAGAATTTCTATGCGGGAACAGGCAAATTAGACAGCCTACAATAACAATTATTTTCTGCTCCAAGCCAGAGAATGGCTGTCTTTTCTCTCTGTGTAAGAAAACACCCTTGACTGGGACAGTAAATAACCTAATTCAAACAAGCTGCATTACTTTTCCCTGTCAGGATACCCAATATCTAGTGCCTGCCTACGTTTGATACCTTGTTGCTCCTTTTTGAAACCTCACTGGGTGTTTTTCAGACGAGTAATATCAAATCAAAATCCCACGCATCAGTGTGGTGACGTAAGGGTGGATGGAAGGCTGTCAGTGTGCGAGGCCTGTTGGGGGATGATGTTCTTCTCCTGGTGATTGATGTACCTCCGGGCGTCAGGTATAATGACGCTTCCTGGGATGGGAAGACTCTCCTCCGACATGTAAGGACTCCGCCATTATGCGACGAAGGTCCACCGAAGGGATCCAATTGCGAGGTGTGTTAACAGAACATGGGAGGCATGGCAACCTCCACAATGGGATGCTTCCTAGAAGAAAGGAGAGCGGAGCCTGAGGTGTGACGAGGAACATGAGCTCTGCAAATAGCGCTGTGCGTCCCCTGCCCCCCTGCTCTTAAAAAACACACCACTAATGACACCTGCATCAGGCAGAAATGTGTGTGTGTGCAGGTGTGTGTGATGGTTAAAGAGAAAGAAACAAGGGTGTTAAACAGCTCAGGAACTTTAAGACCACCGCATTTTCTTTCTTTTCCCAATAAGTTGAAAAGAAACATTTTGAGTGAGGAACAGAAGAGTTCAATTGAAAAGTTCACTGCGAATGTTAAACTTTTTGGGAAAGGAAAGAAAAAGATGCTTTGGATGGTCCATACTGTTGGTAAAGGGGGGTGAAAGGTCTCTACGGTAAGTAAAAGGGTGAGTAAAGTTCATACTGTAGATAAAGGGGGGAGAAAGGTTAATACTGTAGGTAAGGGTGAGTAAGGTCCATACTGTAGGTAAGGGGGGGGTAAGGTCCATACTGTAGGTAAGGGGGGTAAGGTCCATACTGTAGGTAAGGGGGGGGTAAGGTCTATATACTGTAGGTAAGGGGGGGTAAGGTCTATATACTGTAGGTAAGGGGGGGGTAAGGTCCATACTGTAGGTAAGGGGGGGGTAAGTTCTATATACTGTAGGTAAGGGGTAACTCAACCAGCTGTGTGATTGTTAGTCTCCTCTGCCTCCCCACCAATGCTAACCTGGGCTTTGAGGCGGTTTGGCACTGTGTCAGTGGCAGCGGCTGTGGCTGGGGCCCGAGCAGTGAGCCTGAAGCCCAGCCAAACCCAAGCCCGGCACGACCACTCCTGGCCTGGCCCGAGTCAGCCTGCTCCCTCCCTGTGCCCTCCTGCTCCGGCAGCAGCTGCGCTCTTTTGGCTCCAGCCGCTAGGTATTCGTCCCTCCCTCCGTACGGCCCTTCCTCCCTACGCCCCTTCGTCCTCCCTCCCTCCGAGGCTTCGCCAGGCACAGGGGTTGTTATAGTGCCCAGCAATTACTGAGTTGGCATGTACTCAGTTGTTTACTCACAGTCATATTCCTACTGGACTTTATTAAAACACCATCTGGTGTCAGAAATGGTGGAGCAGGAAGGGGAATAAAAACAGTAGGATGGGAAGAGTGGCCACGGAATGGCAGCAGGAGTGGGATCATCTCAAGGAGGAAGATGGAGGGAATGGCACAGAGGGAGAGAGGGTGGAGAGAGAGAGATGGGAGAGGGACAGAGGGTGGAGAGAGAGAAGGGGACAGAGGGTGGAGAGAGGGGGACAGAGGGTGGAGAACGGGAGAGAGAGAAAGAGAGAGAGAGAGAGAGAGAGGGTGGAGGGGGAAAGAGGTTGGAGAGAGAGAGGGGAGGCGGCCGTCATGTTTGTCTCATCTAATGAGATTTCTGTTCTGCCTGGTAGCACGATGATTGCTAGCCAGATCACCAGCCAAATACGGACGCTACCCATTTCAATAATGGGCTTCACTATTTCTGGCTCAAGTGGAAGAGGATGAGATGAAGTCCTGCCATTATTTGTTGACGTGAATTTCTAGCAGTGCCAATGTGATGGTATTCTAACCTTCCTGGTCCAGTCCACAATCCGTGGTCCAGTGTACAGTTCGTCATGGTCAGAGCCCGGGCCTCGATCAGGACCACCTGTCAGACATTTGTCGCTATGGTCCGCAACATCCCGCGTGGTCCAGGTGCTAGGAGGCACGCTGGGTAATCAAGGTCCAGGCCCGCCCATGTAATGACATTCTGATGGTTATTGCATTAGCCCTAATTCGTTAAGGGAGATGTCATTTAGAATGAGAATCGGAATTGATTGGATAGCCGCTAAAGGATTGGATGGATGAATTAAGACAGAGGCTTGGGTGAGAGTGCTGGCAGTCAGTGTGTGTCGGTTGGGGAAGGGGCTTAAGTATTTACAACCAAGCCCTCTTTTAGGCTTTTTTCTTGTTTGAAGTAGCAGTCAGTATTGAGTCACAGTTTTCCCACCCAGCAGCAGACCAGCCTAACATATCACTACGCCGGGAAGACCTTTCTACTCACGCATTCTAATTCTCTCTCTAAAACGCGTGTTTAATCATCGTCACAACCTGACCATAGCCGCCTGGTTATTTGTTAGCAGCCTAGCTACTTATGCTTCCGGTTGTCCAGGCTACGTCGGTTGGCTTCCAGTGGATCTGTTTTCTTCCGGAAACAGCAACCATGGGAACCTGTGAGGTGGAACCTCCGGATCAGGTCTGTGACTGGACATATAGACCTCCTCCGGTAAGACTCGGCTCTCCTTTTAATTAGACCCATGTGGCAGGAAAGTAAGGCCTGCGCTCAGAGCACATGTTCCCTGGTATAAGCTTCAGCGCTGTGGACCGAAAAGAAAGAAATAAGAGGGTGTGGGAAAGGCCCACAGATGAGACTTTGAGTGAGGTGGATGGGGAGAGACAGAGATCGAGAGAAAGAGAGGGATGAAAAGGGCAAGAGAGACAGAGAGAGAGACAGAAAAAGACAGTTTGGGATGAAGCTGAAGGACTGGGCCGCACTCGGCTGTACTGTAACTAAATGTCTGTGCGTTAGTGGTGATCTGAGACTGTCACTGTTAATCACAGCTCGCTAGGCTCGCATCACCCCTGGTTGGGTACGTGATTGGGCAGCAGGGGGGGGGGGAACTGGGGGGAATTGGTTCCGAGGGGCTGTGAGGTGACTGTGGAGAGTTGTATAACTGGAGGGTTACGGGCACGACAGCTTCACCGAGGGAGGAAATAGGGAAACGCTGGTTCCTAAGGACTCCCGGAGGGGAGGGTGTGGCTGCCCTCAGCTGTGATGTCATCGGGGTCAGGGGTCAAGACTCATTATACTTAGCCATCTTTCAGCAAGCCTGGACGCCAACGCCATCATCAGCAAGGAAGCGACGACAAACGGATCAAATGAAGGATAATGGTAATTCGGACACAGAGGTGACATGTGTGGGTTAAACTAGGCCCTGGTTTACGATTTTAAAACCATTCTAGTGCTTCAAACACAGATGGCGTTCTGGACCCAAGTTAGAAGAATTGTAATATTTTCTCCTAGAACGATGAGCTCTGAATTTACACAAACCCGTTTTCAAATGTGCTTGCTTGGTCATTGTAACTCATGTGTGTGCTTTCCAAGTTAAGATGGAAATGTACTGTAACTATTACAACAGTGGCCTGGTAACAAGTTAGTGGTGTGAAGTCGACAGGAGCACATGGTGTGTTGTTTTGTTTTAATGAGAGTGAAATCGCCAGTCTTTACCCAACACACGCAGTTTTATATGACCCCTTAGTGTGATGTTCAAAGCAAGCATCCGCTACAACTACAGGATGTGCATTTTATCATTTCCCTTTTTGTATTTATTGTCCTCTTCTATTCGTATATTTACAACAAGTTGTCATGGACACAGCAAGAGCATCTTGTAACCCAAAAATATTTTGGGGTCTGTGCTGGAACAACAAAAATATATTTTACATGTGCACCTATGCTCAACCAGCACACTGTTTTGGCAACCTGCAGCCTCAGATGTTTGCCTGTGGTACAAATAAGCAGTTTGCTTAAGAATAAAACCTTAAAAGCTATCCATCAGCTTAGTCTGGACTCCTTTAAATAACTGTTATTTGTAATGCACACAAGATAATGCACTGCATCTTTTTTGTCATTTTTTTTTTGTCATTTTTTGTCAAAGTTTTGTCATTTAGCAGATTTCCATATCTATACTGCAAATCCACTGGGTGCTAAGCAATAAAAATGAAAGCATTAACAATACCTGTGGTTAACATAACAAGGCACTACCTATCTTTTCATATTAAGATACTCAAAGGAATGTACTCACGATAAGGTATTCATATCAAGGTGTTAAAATCAAGTCATTCATATTAATGTACTCACATCAAGGTACTCATATCAATACATTCATATTAAGGTCCCCGTATCAAGGTACTCATATCGGGGAATTGATATTAACACATTCGCATTAAGGTACTCATGTTCAGGCGGTCCCTACAGAGCACAGCTCATGGAGGGTGAGAAGGGCTAGGATGACAGGGGCAGAGTCTGCGTGGGGCGTCTAGTCTCGTGTCAGCGTGTCTCTATCACCCTGGTGACGGAGTGGCCAGCTGAGGCCGTCGTTTTATCGCCTGTGACATGTTCCCCCGCCACAATGGCCCTCCCCTCGGCTCGCCTCCTACAAGCACCTTTTGTCCGCTCTAAATCGAGTTGGATGCACCCCTTTAACTTTGATTTCCATTCCCATTGTCCGCCTATTGACGAGGAGGCTGACTCCATCTGGGCCTGCATTGCATGGTGCCACCCTTTCAACAGGCATATGCTCTCTGTGTAAAGGCCCTAAACTTGCCGAGGAGGGGATTGGGATAATGACATACAGGACCGAGCCGGGCGTCTTAGCAGACTGAAGGGATAGAGAGGAAGAAGAAATAGACCCCTTCCATTCATCAAGCTGTTGTATGGGCCTGACTTACATTTCACAAGCCTCTTTATGTATATCCCAGAGTGCCCAAGTGTTTAGACAAAAGCTCATGTTGAATTGATGGAGGTTTAAATTGCAGTCAATCTGCTCCTCTCCTGAATGCTGATAATGTGCACAAGTATTTTACATTACCGATGCACAGCTTGCCCCGCACCTTCCACAATGCAGCAGAGATCAACAATGTATAACTGTTAACTCAACTTGGCTGCATCCCGTTTTGAGATGGAAATGTGCAATATGCTGTGAAAACAGGCCCTGAGTTCTTTCTTCCTCCAGATGGTATCAGCACGTGTGATAACAGTAGTTAAGAAGGCATACAGTTACAGACATCAAGTCATTTCCGAGGAAAAACATACCCTTGGGAAGGAAAAGCAGAAAGAGGTCAAGTTTCACTATCAATAACGTCAGTATTTTCCTGAGATTCTATCTTAAACCCACATTTTCATCTGGCTGATTTTTTAAAACCCAAACCAAGATCATTACACATCTTACCTTAAATCCAACTAACAGAAGTAGGACCACAGTCCAAGAATGAGGGAAAAGGAGTTCTGGTTCATTGCGTAATTTGGCTTTCTGCTGACTTCATTCAGACCAGGATGAACTATGGGGCCAGACGTCCCCCCCCCCTCCCCCCTCTGCTAAGCGATGTGAAGGGGCTCTATCGATTACAAGGCCTGGGTACAAAACGACCTAATGAAGGGTCAGCAATAATGGAAGAGGCGGCCCCTTGACGTGGCGGGGGCCCTTGGCTTAGGGAACCCCCCTGCTGGGGCCCCGCCTCGTCCCTCTTAGCCTCTCTCCATTGGAGAGCGGGGGCCATGAAAAATAAACAGAGGCTCGCCTCGTCCGCCCCAGCGCCGGCTGCTGAGTGCACACGGTCCATGTGAGAGGGGTATTTAGGGAGCTGAAAGGAGGAGCGTTAGATCAAATGGGAGTGAACAGAAAGAAGTCTCCTGGGAGGAGCACAGGCCCTGCTCCATTTTATAGACTCCCCTGAAAGAAAGTGATTACAGATCATTATCCAATTGAAGCAGATTGATGGACCGGGGTCAAAGTAATATAGCCCATAGCAGCTAGGGGAGGGGGGGGGGGGGTAACGGGGAGGGGTGCCAAAGAGGGGGATGGGTAGGATGGTACAATGGCTTGATTGTCACCCAGGGAGAAGAAAGGGGAGAGAGGAGGGAGGCAAGGGGACTGGCCAAATGAAAGACGGGGCTTTTCCCTTTTAGGAGTATGTTCAAGTGGTACAACAAGTGCTGATGGAAGCCTGGGTGAGTTGGGCCTTGCGGCCTGCCTGCCCACGCTAACTGCTGCATGGGCTTGCTGTTAGCACAGCCTGCAATTACAAGGGGAAAGATAAGGGGATCTTTATGTAGAAGGACTTTGTGTCGTCGTTGGAGTGGAGGAATGATTTGCTGGTCGCTGGTTGCTTGGAGGTTGTGGTTGGCGTTAGAGGATTCTGGGAGATTTCAAAATGCTATCTGCTATCGCCCTGATCCGTCAGCCAAACACACACACTTTGAGGACTTGGTAGTCAGCTACTGCGTTGACCTCTTGACCTGCAGTGACCTCTTGACATTTGCTCTAAACTGGCTGAGTGTCTCCACACGGATTCCACATCAAGACTTGAAGTCTGAATGCCAGGAGCCAGGCTTTGGTCCTGCGGTACAAACTGGCGGCTAGACAGAGTAGGGACTTGTAAAAGCTCCACTAGTACCTAGAATCATGCAGGGTGTGTATTACTCTTTTCATGTGATACAAATATGTATGTTGGCTCAATAAATCACTGGCCAACAGTTGTTGAATTATTAATTCTTGACAAAAAGAAACAGTAGCTTATGACATGTTTCACTTCCTGTCTAAGCTCATCATATAATGATGCAATTGCCAAATGGTTAACTTTTCCTTCTTCTGGAACAGATCAGTGAATGTCTAGTACTGTACATTGTCCTCTGTCATCCGCTATATATGTGGTTATTTGTGATACTGATGAAACCGAACCATTCGTTAAGAGTGTTAGCAGCTGTCTATGACCATGTAGCTGGTGAGAATGGAATGGTCTTGTGACAGGAAATCCCTTCATCCGTAAACCATGGCCATCTTAAAACCACGGCCAAGGAAACATGACTCGACATAACCCCCTCACAGAAAGCAAATTGTAGTTCCATCTACTTTGTGAGAGTTCATTTTGGCACTAGCTTTTTTCCACAAAAAAAGACTTAAAACACAAAGGGGGGTTCAGGAACATAAAGTTGTCTTCACAGCTGCTCACATGCAAAGGGCATCAAAAGATGAGTGCAAAAAAGTTTGTCTTTGTCGAATTATTGGATTTAACGCATGCCCCAATCATTTCCACCATGAAAAAGAGAGATGGAGGCTCTGTCTTAATCACAGAGGAAGACGTTAGACAATATTCACCTCACATACACGCACAAACACAAACAAAACACACACGCATGGCAGATACACACATACGGATACAAAAACCTACAGACACACAAGCAGATAGAGGCAAACGCACCAACAATAATACATACAAAAACCCTTCCCAAACACACACACATCCCCTTATTCTTGTGATGGCTTATGCCATCTCTTAGGAATCCCAGTAATGTATGAGAAGTCTATTAAAAGCATTGGTTGGACAGAGGGATAAACCAGGGGCTTTCTGCCCTACATCCTCCTTAGGTCTGTGGGACTGATGCTTGGGACCCCCCCCCCCCC
>JACXGK010006409.1:0-28633 GCA_016801125.1 Novumbra hubbsi
CCCCCCACACCCTGCCCTCACACCCCCACACCCTGCCCCCACACCATCATCATCAGCAGACTGGTCCTTTGTAATAAGAGCCTCTACTCTCAGTTAATAGAATTACCATTCTGCTCGCTGTCTGGCTTTGTCTGTTACTGCATCACCCCACCAGTCCTGCCCCCCCCCCACACACACACAGCAGCCCCATGTCCACCCCACCCCGATACTCTCCACCACCCCCCTCCCACACACAAAAGTGTGTGTAGCATGGTGATAACATGCTGATTACACGTTGGGTCTGCAGGGCTGTCATCTGTCTCCTGGTCCTTAACAGACATAACAGACTTGGTAGTGGCAATGAACAGGTCAATGGAATGCCGGTCGCTCTGACACCATTGGCTCCCCTTTGAATGAGACTTATCCAATGGTTGATGTTTATCCAATCTGTACTTATACGTTCGGTTACTCGCCTGATTGGGCGGTGATCACTGGGTAACATTCGGAAGCTGTTCGTCTTGAAGTCTTGAAGAAGTGGCTGCTAAACGCCATCTTTAGTTTGTACACAGTAGGCGGCAACCAATCAGAGCTAAAAGCCAAATAAGCTCCATGCTTTGATGTCTCCCTTAGTGTGGGGGGGGCATCCTAAAGCATAGGGCAGCTGACCATTGAAACACGCTATGTCCATGCTATGTCCAGTGTTTGGCCTATTTTATCTACCTCTTTACCACATATGGACAATCAAACACAACATGTTCCACTCAGTCAATAGAACACTGGCTCTCGTTTTCGGTGAACTTTCGTTCCAATCACGACTGTAGTTATTTTATGGATGTACTGTGCAATCCATGGGGGATGAAGTGTCACTGCCTGTCATTCCTTTCAGGTTGGAAACGTGCGGGATGGAGAAACATGATTTTCCCACCCGAGGGTCCAATGTGTTACAACGTCCCAGATCTAGTTTTTCCGGGAAACTACATCTGAAAAGGACCAACGGTAGCTGAACTAATCTTATCACCTAGAGGAGTATCAGATCAGGAAAGAGCAAATGTGTTTCACACACCCGGAGTGACGGTTTCTTTCTGTAAGGCACTTGGTTTTAACCTTGAAAAAGCCTTTAGAAAAAAAAATCTACCCAGCTTGAATGACCTGCTTATATACAGACATACAGGCAATGGGCAGTGGTGTTTGTCTGACAAGGGAGGGGGAAACAAGGCCCATTTTCAAATGCAGAAGGGTGAGTGTGTGTGTGTGTGAGTGTGAGTGTGTGTGTGTGCTGAGAGAGATGCAAAGGGTTTTTAATGAGGGCTAAGAGGTGGTTGTTTGTTCACAGGTGACAGGTGCTGCAAACACAGTACTTCTTCAATGCTTTGTGGTTAGAGGCATGTACCATACCTTCACGTACACACACACACACACACTCACACACACACGGCTCGCTTCCTCTCAGTTTCATTGCTCCAACGTGCAACGTAAAGCTAGGCTCTGTCGGTTAGTGCTAATCTGTTAAGGCCCATGGAGAAATGTGTGATAACGAGAAGCCGTTTGTGGTTTTTGACGCTGACGGTTTGGACGAAGCAGGACTGGGCCGGACAAGGCTGCGATTAAACGGAACTTAAGCCTGTGTGCAGATTAAAACGTTTCTGCTAGGTTCCCCGTGCCACCGTTCACGACAACATATAGCTATTCGGCCACGATGAACATAATACATAATTAACACAGGTGACAGTTGATAACAGCATTTCTCCCCGAGAAAATATAGTCTCACACTGATGGTCTGAAGAGGTACTGCATTAGGGTTCTACATTTGACCAGAGTCTTATTGGCCTAAACTAGTGCACTTGAGGGTCCCATTTGGGACACACACACACTCATACACACGGGGACACACACGTACACATCCACCATTACACACAGACACACATACACACAAGGAAACACACATGCAGCTAACCTTGGCTTTACGTCCATTTCAACAGGCACTCAGCATGTCATCTCACGCGTTGATACCAACACATGTAAGCACTAGGACCCTCATGTCCAACAACATGGGGAAGGAGTGGGAGAAATAAATGTTTCTATCTTTGCTTTTCTCCTGTTTGCCGGTCTGCCTGTCTCTCTCTCTGCTTCTCTCCATCTCTGTCTCTTTCTCTCTCTACATATATTTTTTTCCCTCCACTCTCTCTTTCCCTCTCTCTCTCTCCCTTCCTCTCTCTCTCTCTCTCTCTCTCCCTCTCTCTCTCTCTCTCTCTCTCTCTCCCTCTCTCTCTCTCTCTCTCTCTCCCTCTCTCCCTCCCTCCCTCTCTCTCTCCCTCTCTTTCTCTCTCTCCCTCCCTCGCATTATTCCCAAGGCCCAGTAGCATCAACGGGTCTGTTCTGTTGTCTCTACCACATACATGTTTTTGTTATTTGACCACCAGGACACTAGAGGGGGCTGGTTGGCTCGAAGGTTCCGACTGTCATATGTTCCCTGTTAATACAATATAATACAAAAAAGTGTCCTTTTTTTTATAACCACGAGTGGAGTGGAGTTATGGTATGGTATCTCCATACCATAAGTCCCTTTCCATTTCAAGAGAATGATTGTGCTGCCATACATCAAGCCATACTGTAACAAGAGGTGCTAACTTTCCCGTCCCTCACGTTTTTAGACATACAAGGTTTTCTAGGGAGGGGGGGGGGGCGCATAAAGATGACAGCGATTGGCCTAGGGAGGTGGGAGGTGACTTGTTTGTGGTACACTGTGTCTGCTGCCTGATCGTCTTTCTTTTACTCACTCTACCTGATGAAGTAAATAGACAGGAAGTCGTCTGTCATCCATCCTCTAATGGAACAGCATAAAGTGTGTCCCAATGTCACTTCATTTCCTATGCGGAGACTTTTCTAAATAGTATGCCGTTCGGGTAGCATCCATAATAAAATGTGTTTATCTGTCATGGGCTGTGTGTCTGTTTTATCTGTCATGGACTATGTGTCTGTTTCATCTGTCATGGGCTATGTGTCTGTTTCATCTGTCATGGGCTATGTGTCTGTTTCATCTGTCATGGGCTATGTGTCTGTTTCATCTGTCTTGGACCATGTCTCTGTTTCATCTGTCATGGACCATGTCTCTGTTTCATCTGTCATGGACTATGTCTCTGTTTCATCTGTCATGGGCCATGTCTCTGTTTCATCTGTCATGGGCTATGTGTCTGTTTCATCTGTCATGGGCTATGTGTCTGTTTTGTGGTGTCTTGAGGTTCACTACTTATTGACATATAGGATAGCTAGCGCTGTAGTAATGGATACAAGTCTGCAGAGATGTAGACGGGTTGTAGAGGGTTAGGACAGCGGTTGCACTCTTGTGTATTTCAGAGGAATTTAAAGTTTAACATTTTTATCTCTTTAACCCAGTAGATGAAATGTTTTGTTAGAATTGGGTGATAAAAAGTACAGTGATTTTTGGGGCTTGTCACAAAATAGTAAAGTGTTCATATTTATGCTATGTTGCCATTTATCAATATCTATGTTTACATTGGTCAATATTAATATATTATTTAGATTTCTATCAAGATCTAAATCATATTAATATTACAGAGTAAGTCCTCATATTCTATAAAGTACATAATGGCATATTTAAGGAGGCTTACAAAATTACCTAAATAATGTTTTTAGATGTCAAAAATATGTCAAACCTTTTTCCTCAAAGGGACCCTTGTATTCATGGAATTCTGTGACAATCCAAACATCACAGTTCTATTTTCATCTCTTTCTAAACCTGACTAGCAGCTGATGTCCTCTGTCCCTCATTGGACCAAAATGACTACCAGCCGATGTCCTCTGTTTCACCGGCATCGTGTTTGGAACATGTCCTGGTAAATCAAGCTGCTTCGCTACAGCTAAAGGAGAAGTCCGGTCTGGCTCAGACGTGGCCTGGTTACTTATCACTGACACACTCTGTTCACTCTGTCCACAGTAACAAATTACAACAATGTTGTGGAGGCCCAGTCAGACTCGGATGACGAAGACAAGCTGCACATAGTGGAGGAGGAGCCTGACGGAGACAGCCCGCCCCCAGAGGACCACGCAGCAGTATTAAACCAGAATGGGACAGAGCCGTGCCAAGAACCCTGGGATGGAGGTGAGACACTGGGCTAGACAATATGACACCGTCATCGAGTGTGTGTGTGTGTGAGTTAGTACGTGCGCTTAGGCGTTTCTTTTTCCATTCATGTGAATTATCAGACACTAATCCAGATCAGTCTACAGTCACTGGATTCAACTAAGTTCAGTGTGGAAAATGGATCATGTCGATGCTGCAACTCTAGGGTCATCAGCAGAACCCACGTCGGGTAGCACCACTATTGTAACTGTGAGGAATAGTATACTACCATTGTCTCTCCTCTCTCCTCCTCTCTCCTCCTTTCTCATCTCTCCTCCTCTCTCCTCCTCTCTCCTCTCTCCTCTCTCCTCCTCTCTCCTCCTCTCTCCTCCTCTCTCCAGGTAGACTAGATATGTCACAGGACATTGGGCTCTGATGGCATTCTGCTGACTCTTGCGGCCATCTTATTTACACACACTAGCACTGAGAACAACATGGCTTGCTGTTAGTGCTGCATGCTGCTCAAATCAGTTGTCCGTGACTCTACCTTCCCCTGCAACTCCTTCTCAGATGGACCATGTCTGTTTGATAGGTTGTGTCCATCCAATTAGCCCAGGAGACGCCAGGACCTACTGCTCCCCTCAGTGTGGTTCCTGGCTCCGGGGACAACAGTCTGTCTGGCTTGATTGTGGACAGGTGTGGGGATGTGCTCTGTCCTAAAACACATGTGTGCGCACCGATCCCTTCATCTGTCCCAACACGTCTCACACGGTACCGGTGCCAAGAACCCTCACCAAGTCCCATGGGATGTTTGAGTCTTTGTTATAGTCTCTTGAGGGTAAAATGATTTTGTGGTGAAGAATGCAAACAAAGCACTGCCCCCCTCCCCAAGTAGAAATATCAATAAAATAATATAATAAACTGTCTGTTAGGAGCACATCAGGACATTCTTAACAGCAGTTAGAGTGTTTTGTGTGTGTGTGGGAAGTGTAATGGGGCAGCTTGACAGGGGCAGCTCTATAACATTCCTCATTTCATTTACCCCTCTTGGCTAGCACAGCGCCATCTTGCTGGCTCTTTAGCTTCTCTATATATATATATCTCTCTATCTTGCTGTCTCTTTATCTCTAGATATCTCTCTATCTTGCTGTCTTTTTATTTCTATATATTTCTATCTTGCTGGGTCTTTAAATATATCTCACTCAACCTTACTGTCTCTTTATCTCTATATATCTCTCTCTACCTTACACACAGTTGTGAACTCTCTCCCTCTCTCCCTCTCTCCCTCCGGCCTGCTATCTATTATTTTATTTTACTGTAAAGGCGGCTCCTCTATATTTCTGCGTTGGCCCTGCTCCTGGTCCCCTTCTCTCCAGTAGCTGGTAATGACTGCTGTCACCTTGGGAGATGTTTAAGCCTGATAATATATATATATATATACTGGAGCCATTGAGCCCCTCTACTCTGCACAATCTGTCTGTGTAGTAGGAAGTGAACAATGGACCCAAAAGCATTTCATTTAAGAGCACATGAACACACCTAACTTTGCCATTGATGTAGTTCTCGCTAAGAGTATTCCAGGGCTGACCACAAGGATGATGTAACATGTTTTAGAGTCAGCTATTGGTTCACAATTTCCTTGAACTGCCATTTTTCATTTCCGTTTGGATCTGTTTAGATAATGGGATTTGACATATATGCAGATTTACTGTTTTGTTTTCCATTGGGATGTTATTTAACAGCCACATCCATCACTGTTAGTCACAGGTCCTCATAATCAGATAGATTTTTCTGCCAATAAACCGTACATATGTCGTAGACTGTATGTACGGTTTATAGTTATGTATCCAATCTACATATGGACACCCATATAAGGTTGGGATAACTCAACGTTTAACCGGATAAAGAGCAGGAGACAGAGCTTCAACCAGTGTGTAGGTGACGTTCTGTTTGTCTCTCTGCCTGGTCTGCATTGTCATTCGTCTTCTTCGGCTAGAATCCTGTCCCCGGTAAGTATATAATGCAACAACCCTGTCATGTACCACCTATGGGCCACGGTCTACAGTAGCGCACTAAATAGGGAATATGTGGCCATTTGGGAATCAGCCGCTCTGACGTGTCTCATCTTTTCCAAGAAGAGACAACCGGCTCCCTGGGGCCTGATGGTAAGAAACATAAAGTAAAGGTCAAGGGTCAATGGGGATGGAGGCAGATGGTGAATCACTAAGATTCTCTCACTCATACACACACACAGACACACACTCTATTTCTCTATAGCTTTAGTCATGGACCTTGGCTACATGAGGTGAAGGTCCCCTCAGATGGCCTCCCTCCACTGTTCCTCCAAGGAAAATCTTAGACATCGCTCTCTATTTCAGTCTCTTGATGTCTTTCTTCTTTTAGCTCTGTCATAGCGGTCAACATAGAGAACATCATGTCTGCCAAAATGGTCAACCCAGAGACCATCAGCCCCGTCATACTGGTCAATCCAGGGACCATCAGCCCCATCATACTGGTCAATCCAGAGACCATCAGCCCCATCATACTGGTCAACCCAGAGACCATCAGCCCCGTCATACTGGTCAATCCAGGGACCATCAGCCCCGTCATACTGGTCAACCCAGAGACCATCAGCCCCGTCATACTGGTCAATCCAGGGACCATCAGCCTGGTCATAGCGGTCAACAAAGAGATTGAATGTGTTGCACGATACAATGTTCCAACCTGGGTTTAAATACTTTAAAATACTTTGTGTTTTTTCAAGAATGACTAGAGTTTTATGGTTCAATTGTTCTGCAGCTGCCCCTGTACCAGAAAAGCTCAGGCAAAACAAAATATTTAATGAAATTAATTGCTGAATTTCTCCATGCTGAAGAAATCCTATAAGCTCCACCCTGAAATGAACATCTGCATGTTCTGTTGAGGTTCTGCCCTGCTGCTCTTTATGAATAGGAATTACTACAGTGTGATAAACCACAGAGCTCCAAGCAAATAATTAAAGAATATCGTTTAAAGTATTGCAAAGGATCTCAGAGAGAGAGAAAGAGAGAGAGAGCAATTGAGAGGGAGAAAGGCAAAGAAGAAAAAAGGTAGAGATAGAGAAAGCACAGGAAACACAGAGAGCCAGAGTTTGTTGGAGTGGGGGTAAAGTATGAGGTTATCAGAGGTTAAATGTTCTAGTTAAACTTGAGGTTTAGCAGCAGTAATGTAGTCTGGGCTCCTCCGCGTCCCCTACTTTCATGAGACGGGCTTTAGCAGCAATGCCAAACACATTAGAATTATAGAATGGGCGGTTTGACTGGTAAATGGGTAGTCCAGTTCTACTCATTCTAATTCTATGGCAGATTCTGCTCTCTCAAGCTGCACCTGTTCCTCTCTGGGCTACTCTCAGCAGGAAGGGGCGGGCCCTTCTGGCACAGGTCCTGGACCATTTAATACCCTTAGTCCCCATGGCAACGCTTTAGCTGTCTGCCGAAGTGTTTAGTTGTCGTAGCGATTGCTAGGATTCACTGACTGGTAGAACCAATAAGGGCCCTTTTTCAGTGGTGGAGACCCAGACGGTAGACTAGCTGTGACCGTCGGTCATACTAGAAAGAAGTGTCTCCATTTGGGAATTCAGTTTATTTCTCAGGTTGGATTTCCTGCAATCAACTATATAACATTTGCAAGCATATTTCTGAATAACTGTAGAATTTCAGAGTTCCCACAGCTATATGCAGCTATATGCAGGAAGAATTTCTCTCCTCTCTCGCTATGATTGCAGTAGTGTGTGAATGTGTGTGTGTGTGTGTGTTTGTGTGTGCCCTGCAGCCAGTTTAAGCAGTGTGTTGTGGTAATTAGATAGAGGGTGGAGATTAGGGTAGAACCAAGCTGTGTACCACTACACCTTCAGGTCACACACACACACCTCATTCCTCTTGTATGTCACGTTTAAATGAACCTTGTGAACCTCATGATTGTCTATGCATCTCATTAGAACTACAGAGAAAATACTTTATACAATATGTTTACTAGAAGATGTTCTGTTCTTGACTCAAATTCAACAGGATTTATTGGCATGGGAAACATGTTTACAGTTAAAATAAATGGAGAGTATACTGTAGTTGGAGATAAATGGAGAGTATGCTGTAGTTGGAGATAAATAGAGAGTATAATGTAGTGGTATATAAATGGAGAGTATAATGTAGTGGTATATAAATGGAAAGTATACTGTAGTTGGAGATAAATAGAGAGTATAATGTAGTGGTATATAAATGGAGAGTATAATGTAGTGGTATATAAATGGAGAGTATACTGTAGTTGGAGATAAATAGAGAGTATAATGTAGTGGTATATAAATGGAGAGTATAATGTTGTGGTATATAAATGGAGAGTATGCTGTAGTTGGAGATAAATAGAGAGTATAATGTAGTGGTATATAAATGGAGAGTATAATGTAGTGGTATATAAATGGAGAGTATACTGTAGTTGGAGATAAATAGAGAGTATAATGTAGTGGTATATAAATGGAGAGTATACTGTAAGTTGTACATGCTTCATTGTGAACCGTTGCCTCTGTCTCCCTCTCAAACACAGTTTTGTCTTGCTGCTTATGAAGTCTCGCCAGAGAGCGAGTGCGTCATACTAGCCTGGATCCTCCAAGCTATTCGTATTGGTGTGTGGATTTGAGGTCAATATTCAGACAGAACTTGTAGAACACAACAGTGTTCACAATACCGGTACAACTAAAGGTTCTCAGAGTTCCTCTTTTACCCATAGCCTTTTAATGAACCTCAACTCGGAAAAGCTGAAGTATCAGTAGAACTGTAGAACTAAGGCTTTAAAGATTCCACTGTGGATGCCTGCAGGCCTGCCTGTTTGTTGTCTTCATACCTGCATCTCATACTAGGCTGTTACCAAGAATAAAGGCTACACATTAGAGCACAAGTGGATCAAGTAAACTACCCGACAATACATACAGTGGAAGTCTCCCTGACAGCGTGAAGGTTCCAGCCGTGTGATATTCCAGTTGTGGGGAGTGGGCGGTTGGAGTGTTGGGTCCCGGCCGAGAGGGAAGGTTTAGGGGGCCGGGCCCCTCACAGGCCTCATATCCTCTTTAATCTATTCAGGTGCTCTGAAGGCAGCACGGTCACTGATGGTGAAGCGCCTTTAGCTCAGCGTACTGATGTCCACTGAGTCTGCTGAATGTCCGTTCTGTTCAGCTGCTGAAGTGAGAAGGACAGGAGGAGGGCAGAGAGGGGCCATGGGGCCGAGGAAGAGAGTTGGGTGAAGGGAGAGCCAGTTAGAGGCTGCTGCTGGAAGTCTCTGAGACACTGAGGCGCCCCCTAGTGGCCTGTAGTCATACTGCACACATCGCACCTGATCTGGATTACTGGCCACGTGGGGCAGGACTGACCTCCTATAGAATCTATGTCTCTACAGGGTTGAACAAAAACATAATCTATATGTGAAATCATGTCAAAGTAGCTTGGAGGCCTACCGAGGTTTTTAGTTGAGAAGTGGCTATGAGAGCACCTAGACATAAAGCAACCTGCTAAACCTACACAGGGTCATAACACACCCTGCGTTCCTGTGTTGCAGTGAAGGAGGAGTGTGGTTCTGAGGAGGAGGATGACGAGGAGGAGGAGGCCATTAAGGATGCCCTGGTTGGTGAGATCCTACAGGCAGACACAGCGGTCATTTACCCCGAGGCTCCGGAGGACCAACAGAAGAGTATGCCTAAGAGAGGTGTCCCAGATGAGAACGGTACGTATCCACAATACCACCCTGATCCTCATGATACAGCCTTCCAGGGATCATATAGTGATACAGCCTTCCAGGGATCATATAGTGATACAGCCTTCCAGGGATCATATAGTGATACAGCCTTCCAAGGATCATATAGTGATACAGCCTTCCAGGGATCATATAGTGATACAGCCTTCCAGGGATCATATAGTGATACAGCCTTCCAAGGATCATATAGTGATACAGCCTTCCAGGGATCATATAGTGATACAGCCTTCCAGGGATCATATAGTGATACAGCCTTCCAAGGATCATATATTGATACAGCCTTCCAGGGATCATATATTGATACAGCCTTCCAGGGATCATATAGTGATACAGCCTTCCAGGGATCAGGCACCAAAAACAGCTAAGTTTGTCAGAGTGTATATATATATAGAACTTAGGGTGATTCTGAAGAAAAAAAGTATTCTTCTGTGTTCTTCTGCTCTCCATACATCCACGTGTACAGGCACGCTGGACGATCTTTCCCAGCTCCGGACATGTCCGTACTGCTCGCGAGGCTACAAGCGCTACACGTCCCTGAAGGAGCACATCAAGCTGCGTCACGAGAAGAGCGAGGAC
Organism: Novumbra hubbsi; assembly: GCA_016801125.1. Taxonomy (NCBI): domain Eukaryota; kingdom Metazoa; phylum Chordata; class Actinopteri; order Esociformes; family Umbridae; genus Novumbra; species Novumbra hubbsi. The sequence continues at coordinate 10,412 of JACXGK010006409.1, forward strand.
AACTTCAGCTGTTCCCAGTGTAGCTACACCTTTGCCTACCGCACACAGCTAGAAAGACACATGACCCAACACAAGACTCAACACAAGGATCCTGTGCAGGTACCACAAACACCACGTCGCATCTATAAACCAGATACATGAATATTCCAACATGAACCCCGGTGTATCCGCTGAATGTCCATCTGACTGTCTGTCCGTCTGCCCGTCTGACTGTCTGCCCGTCTGACTGTCTTTCCGTCTGGCAGCGCCACGCATCACAAACCACCACCACCACAGGGGGGAACCGGAAGTTCAAGTGTACCGAGTGTTCCAAGGCTTTTAAGTACAAGCACCACCTGAAAGAGCACCTGCGCATCCACAGCGGTGAGTCCAACGGCCCCCAACACACAACTGGCTCCCTAAGGTGGTACACCGCCTTTGACCAGAGCCCTTTGCTCAATTTTAGGTCCCTATAAAACAATAGGGTACCGTTTAACCCCTTTCGTGTATTTGTAGTGTGCAGGGCGACAATGTCTGATTCTTCGTTACGATAATTATGGAATCCACCGGCATGATTTGGGATACAGGCTTCCTGTGCCCAGAAGGAGCTGCCCTGGATGATTGTAGCTGATGTTCTCCTTGCAGGTGAGAAGCCATACGAGTGCCCCAACTGTAAGAAGCGCTTTTCCCACTCGGGGTCGTACAGCTCCCACATCAGCAGTAAAAAGTGCGTCGGCACCGTGCCCATCAACGGCATCAAGGCCCCCCAGGCCCCCAACCCCCAGACGCAGCCCTCGGGCCCGGCTGCTGTGGCCCCGGCACGGGGCCTCCCCCGGGGGGAGAAGATGGACGGCAAGCCCCTACAGGAGCAGCGCCCCCTCAATCAGATCAAATCAGAGCCGGTGGAATACGAGTACAAGACGGTGGCGGTGGCGCCTAACGGGTCAGTGGGGGCCAACGGGACCGTGTTCAGCGGCGGCGTGGCCCTGGCTCAGGGCCCGACGATGCAGCAGGGCCTGGTGCAGGCCGTGGTTCTGCCCACCGTGGGGCTGATGTCCCCCATCAGCATCAACCTCAGCGACCTGCAGAACGTACTCAAGGTCTGGTGTGAGCTTTTCTCTTTCTGAAAATACGGGACGTGTTGTTGTTTAAACCCGGGAAGATTTTTTCGGGGACGTCTGCTTACATTATTCTGCATTGGCGTAGCCTCTGTCAGTGAGGCAATGGGATTTTTGTAAGTAGCATGGTCGATGCTTAGGTTTCACGTAACTATGATGGAATTATTTTCAAACAGCGTTGCAAAGCTGGACACTGAGAAATGCGTGTGTGGTTGGGTCGTTGTGCCAGCATTGTCTTTCGTGCCCGGGGCGGTGGAACGTCCTGGATGTGCGTAGCGTATTTTGAATGATCAAAAGACACTACACTAAACACTAACAGGGTTAAAGTGTCGCTTCGGAACCCAGCCGACAGATCCCAGCTACAGTAGAGCCGTCCTGCCCGGAATTCACCACCAGCTGTGGCGAAATTCATCAGCAACAATAACACCAAAAACGGTTATTGAAATGGTGTCCCTCTTGTTTCCCAGGTGGCCATGGATGGGAACGTGTTGCGCCAGGTGCTGGGGAGCGCCAACGGGCTGGTGACGTCTAAGCAGGGGCTGGCGGGGCAGACCGGGCAGCAGGTCATCTCAGCCATCAGCCTGCCGGGCTTCGTGGACCAGGACGGAACCACCAAGATCATAATCAACTACAGCCTGGAGCCCAGCCTGACCCAACAGCCTCAGCTGGTCAAGAAGGAGCCCCCGCTGGGCCCCGCAGCCACCCTAGCGCCGGCAGCCCCCAAAGCCCCGGAGAAACTCCCCCAGGACCTCAGCATCGTCAAGACGGAGCCACCGGACCCGGAAACCCAGCCGGAGTCTGAAAGAGAGATGGAGTCGAAGGAGGCGCAAAGCGAGGCAGAGCGGAGTGAGGAGGCGGCGACACCGGAGGCCGTGCCGGGAAAGGCATCATGTCTGCTGTGTAATGACTGTCCTGGAGGCTCGGACGCACAGCACATGATGCTGCACTGTGAATCGACCAATGGGGAGGGAGGAGACGACAGTCCCCTGGACACCTCCGTTGCCAACCTGCTGGCAGAAGCAGGGATAACAACGGGCCAACCCCCTCCGGAGAACATGCTCTCCCTCCTCAAGGCCTACGTCACCGTAAACACTCAGCCGACCTCTGAGGAGCTGGCCAAGATCTCTGACAGCGTCAGTCTACCCGTGGATGTGGTCAAGAATTGGTTTGAGAAGATGCGGTCAGGTCAGGTCACAGTGGGTCCTCCTGGTTCGTCTTCCCTTCCACTTCCAACAGAACCCAGCACAGAAACACAGGCAGCCCAGGAGAAGAGCGGTGGAGAGCCAGAAGAGCCACATGCCTCGGTCCAAACCCAGGAAACGTCATCTAGCCAATCCCCCAACAGACTGACCTCCCCTTCGCTCACCGCCTCCTCCCCTTCACCACTAAACCTCTCATCATCCAGTGGCCTGGTCATAGTGAAGGCAGAGGGAGACTTGGAGGGTGAGGCTCAAGACCTTCCCCTGGACCTGTCCCTCCCCAAACAGCCTCAGTCAGAGCCCCACGTCCCCCCCATCCCACAGGAGCAACCCCTCAACCTCTCGTGCCTGAAGAAGGAGACGCTCCATCTCCAGACCCAGGGATCCACCAACACCATCTATGTCTCCACCTCCCCCAAGACGGCCACCTCCAGCCCGGTGAACATCATGACCTCCCAGCTGCCAACCCTGGTGGCCATCACCAACTCGGGCAGCGGCGTGTCCTGCCTCCGGGCCATCTCCACCGGGCCCAACAAAAGAACCATACTCATCCCCCAGCTCACCTACACATACACCACCACCACGGCCGGGGTGCCCGGTGGGTCCGACGGGGCCCAGAAAACCGTCATACTGAACGGCTGCCAGGTGGGTTTGGCGAGTTCTGCCGTGATAAACGGTCTCGTTACTCGGTGCCAATTAGTCCAAGAGCAGTGCAGACCGATTTGTTGCAGAAGAACACAGCGGAAGGTGTTTTTCTGGGTACCTAGATACCATCTTCAGCATTACTGAATACCCAAACTAGACCCGTCTTTGTGGGCACATTTCGCGAAATGTAGTGCACTAAATAGGGAATAGGGTGCAATATGGAATGCAGGCTGTCCGTGGAAACAAACTGGCCCCCTTAGACTTCCCTGGGCTAAATGATATAGCAGGTGAAGGTATTTCACACCGTGACGGCAGACATTAAAGCTGCTGCAACCTGGAGTGGTGATTCCTCCTGCAGTGTTGGGCGGAGGCCATGTCTAGAGATGTAATCCATATGCTATCGTCACATTTCTACAGAGTTGTGTTGCAGAGTTTTATACATCATTTTGTTTAGGGGAGATCCCCCCACAACTCCTCGTTATTAGTGTATCAAACCGCCCGTCTTCCCTTCAGCAGGAGGAGAAGGGGGACACCAGCTCAGAGAGCGTGTCGGCGGTAGAGGAGCAGGACGACTCGGACTCTACTCCTCCTCCAAAGAAGACGCGTAGGCTGGAGAGCGGGAGGTACGCCTGTGACCTGTGTGACAAGATCTTCCAGAAGAGCAGCTCCCTGCTCAGGCATAAATACGAACACACAGGTAAACCTCACGGACACTGGGGGGGGGGGGCAGACCAAGTCATCTTGGTGTACCTGTAGATCAGGCCTCCTCTGGTGACATGCTTGATACAGTGTCAGCTCCAGATGTAGGGGGGGATTTGTTTTTCGGAAAATAATGAGATCGCCTTGCCTTCACCACAACTTAAAAAAGAGCTGACAGGCTTTTAGCACTCCTTCGAAATGAAAGATTTTCCCATAAGGATTCCCATCCTTAAAGGCACACCTCCTTCAAGGCACACCTTGCCTTTACTGGTCTACTGGAGGCAGGACCCATGAAGAAGACCTATTGGATTTATTGTGAGAGTAGTGTCCTCTGTGAGATATTAAAGGGGGGTTTTACATCCCTTATATAGTACCTATTCCCTATGTAGTGCAAAACATAAGACATTTGGTGTCTGGTTAGAAGTATTGCACTATAATGGAAACAGGGCGTAATTTGAACACATACTCTGTATGCAAGTTAGCCATGCTCAAGTCTTTTACATATTGATATGGGTTTGTGTTGTAATAGTGTTACCATGGCTTGTGCTGTTGATTTGACATATTTATATGGGTTTGTGTTGTGATTGTGTTACCATGGCTTGTGCTGTTGATTTGACATATTGATAAGGGTTTGTGTTGTGATAGTGCTTCCACGGCTAGTGCTGTTGATTTGACATATTTATATGGGTTTGTGTTGTGATAGTGTTTCCATAGCTAGTGCTGTTGATTTGACATATTTATATGGGTTTGTGTTGTGATAGTGTTTCCACAGCTAGTGCTGTTGATTTGACATATTTATATGGGTTTGTGTTGTGATAGTGTTTCCATAGCTAGTGCTGTTGATTTGACATATTTATATGGGTTTGTTTTGTGATAGTGTTTCCATAGCTAGTGCTGTTGATTTGACATATTTATATGGGTTTGTGTTGTGATAGTGTTTCCATAGCTAGTGCTGTTGATTTGACATATTTATATGGGTTTGTGTTGTGATAGTGTTTCCATAGCTAGTGCTGTTGATTTGACATATTTATATGGGTTTGTGTTGGTATAGTGTTTCCATAGCTAGTGTTGTTGATTTGACATATTTATATGGGTTTGTGATAGTGTTTCCATAGCTAGTGCTGTTGAGTCGGCAGGCAGGTCGGTGTAATGTAGACAGTGACTGCAGACAGGCAGATTGCTAATGTAATGGCAAAACTTAGCACACTTGCTCATAAACACACACACACACACACACGCACGAACAACTTCACAGGATTAAGCAGACAATTTTAACTGAGTGAAGTTCCTGGAGTTTGCAACTCAGCACCATTCTCTTGGTTTCTTCCAGCCAAGCTCCATAAGTGTATATGTGTCTGTCTTTGGTTGGGGTTTTCACGCAGACTGGACACTAACGAAACCTCTGTTTTCAGGAAAACGACCACACGAGTGCGGAATCTGCAACAAGGCCTTCAAACACAAGCACCACTTGATAGAACACGCGCGCCTGCACTCCGGGGAGAAGCCCTACCGATGTGACAAGTGTGGGAAGCGTTTCTCCCACTCAGGCTCCTACTCACAGCACATGAACCACCGCTACTCCTACTGCAAGAAGGAGCCCCAGGGAGCACGTTCGGCGGGCCGCCGGCTGGGGATGAGCCCCCAAACGGAGGACCTGCAGTCGGACAGCAGGCCTGCCTCCCCACCCTCCCAACTGGACTCGGACGAGAGGGAGAGTGAGGAGGAGCTGGAGGAGGAGGGAGAGGATGAGGGCATGGCCGCCATGAGCATGGATGACATACGGGTAGTGCAGGTCGGCGAGGATGATGAGGAGAGTGAGATCTACGAGGTGGAGGAGTTTGGCGAGGAGAGGATGGAGGAAGACGGAGAAATGAGCAGAGAAGAGGAGCCACGGCAGGAAGAGGAGGAGGTGGGGGTGTGCACTGAGGAGGAGGCGCAGCAGGGAGAGGAGACGGGAGGGAGTATAGAGGAGGCACAACAGGAAAATGAGGAGGAGGGAGGGAGCAGAGAGGGGGAAATGCTTCAGGAAGAGGAAAATTATGGAAACAAAGAGAAGGAGAAACAGCAGAAAGGGGAGGAGGGGAGCAGAGAGGAAGAGGCAAAGCAGGAAGAGGAGTCTGTACAGGAACAGGTGTGTGAGGAAGAAAAGGAGGATACGAGAGAGGAGGAGGACCACCTAAAGGTGGGAGAGTTAATGGAATGGAGTAAAGAGGAGTGTGTACAGGGGGAGGAGTTGGGTGAGGAGGAGGTGTTGGAGGTGCTGGTTATGGAAGGAGTGGAAGAAGAGGAGGATGAGGAAGAGAAGGGATTGGCACAGAAGGAAACTGTGGCAACAGAGGACGCTACGGAAACAGAGGACATAGAAGTGCATGGGGACCAGAAAGACCAGCTGGTGGAGAACAGACAGACAGAACCGGACGATGACAACCAGGACGGAGAATGAAACATACAGGAAAAGAAATGCTCATCCAAGGTGTCAAATAGCAGGATTAAAAAAAAGAAAGAAAACAAAACATGCCTGCCACGTTAATGCTGTGTCAGTCCACTACTGTGTTCAAACCCAGGTGTGCCTGAACTTTTTATTGTGAAAACAAATCTGTGTCATTTAGACCTTGTTTATAAAAGTATTAAGTCTTTTCAAAAGAGAAAACGCCCTTGTACCAGTTAGAGCTGACCTTTCAATTATTTTGTTACTGAGTGAACCCAGGTCATTTCGTTTTGTCAGTGTTATTACTCATTTTGCCGCTCATGTTTTAACCTTTTAACCTGTACAGTTGAAGAAAGATTTCTATACCTTTTTATTGCCAATGATGTTTGCTAAGATTTTCTTGAGTTAAAAAAAACAAAACTTCTGCACTACAGTATTCCTGGTTAACCTACGGATACAACATGCCTCATGATGTTTTCAGCCCCTCAGTATTGTTATGTTCACACTAGCTATGGGTCTTCTTTGTATTAGCTAACCTTAGCTTAGCGTTTCATTGGGATTGTTAACCTTACGAAGAAACTCTGGCAGTAAGGGTGGGAGGAGTTAGCCTGTGTGCCAGTCTGTTATCGTTATCGCGTCAGCTCTGTGCCACTCATTGGCATGTTTGGACTGAGAAGGAGAGCCATAGAGTTGGCAGGGGGGCACAGAGCAGCCTGGATCATGGAAAGGGGAGAGTTGGGGTTTGGCATCGAACGCCATTGTCCTATAAAGGTAGTGTCACGGCCGCAAAACCAGCATTCCTACCATGCTTCTGCTTCACGACTAGTACATACATCGGGTTAGGGACAAGCCTTCGTAGTTAGATGCGTTTAGATCCTAGGGTATAGGAATGGGGGATGCAACTCGTTTGGTCAGTTTGGTTAGTTTTAATCCAGTTTCGTAGTGTGATAGGGTCATACGAAGCAAGATGGGGTAGTTCTGCTGTACCCCAAACCCAATGCCTCCAGCCTTATGCAAGACCACACCTGTGTGCTGTAAGTGCCATTGAACAGTGTTATTTGTAAATTGTAGTCAGTATTTCCTTCAGTCTGCACAAGGCCCATATTGACTAACGTCTGTTTACTCATTAGGACTCATTGTCAGTAGTTATGTTGGGCTTTGTCCCCAAGCGGTCTTCTATTCCCTATTGGTGCACAATAGGGCTCTAGTCAAAGTATTACACTATGTAGGGAACAGGTGGTCATTTGGGATGCAGACGGTATTGTGAGGAAGGACTCCTTCACGTGTGTGAACAAAGAGACAATAGGATGGATAGGATTTTTTTTAATTTACAGTATTTAAGAAGATTATCCTGTGTTGGAGTGTCAGCCATTATTAGTTGAGTGCACTTGTTTTACAAAATGGTGGCAAACTAACCCGCACTTCAGGTAAAAAATTTTAGTGAATGTGGTCCCTGTGTTTTATGAAGTGTTTCAGTTAATTTTACCTAACAGTGTTACAGAATTCTTTCTTCGTTTGGTTTTTAATTTGTTTCATGTGTCGTTTGTCCTGTGTATGTTTTCAACAATGGCAGTATTAGAACCCTTTCCACTGATAAAAGCGTACCTGTTTAGTTTTTAGAGGACTTTTTATATTTATGTGTCTTATTTTTATAATTCTTTGTGGTTATTTATTACACACATTGTAGTGTACAATACTGTAGTTAGAATTGATACAATACAATAATAATATATTTTAGTATGAAAAATGACGGTCAAAGAATCCAGAGCAGTCTGAAGAACAGCTCTGGGGGTCATGAAGTATTAAGTTAACATGATGTCTGTTTAAGCTTAGAAAGGAATGAGGACACAGACGAAGAAATGGAAACGGTTAGACTGACCTGTCTTACTTTCTATGAAGCTACTGATGATGATGAACTATCTGTGTGACTAAACGCATGAGTCCTTGCTGTTGTAATAAAGGATTGATCTTGTTATGAAGATTTACCTAAATCCTTTTTTCTCCAAAGCTTGTGATTAAAACATACCCTTTTTCTTTCTGTTACGTGCCAATTTGTTACATTGTACTGTTATATGTCAGAAGCGATACCGTTTGTTTTATACATTTCTTGTTTAATTCACTGTCTGTTTTTATAATTTTTTCTTCTTTTGCTCATTTTCTATGATTCCCCATCACAATAAAATAAGATAATTCATTTGTGATATCTGGTGATCTTTATTTCCTTTCTACGTAACTAAAGTAATCTTAATGTATGACTGGGCCTGAAAAAATACTTAGTAAAGTAAGCAACCAGAACAATTGGTTCCAAAACGATTTAGCCAGTCCCCTCAAGGACGGTTTCAGAAGGCACATAATCGGAAGGTAATCGACAAAATAAAGGGGATAACTGCTTAGAAACGAAGCCAAATTGTAGAGCGCAATGCCTCCAGGGAAATATTGGGATGATCAACAAATATATATATTTATAACAACGTAGCCAAATATTTTGGGTCAAGTGAGCACAATGCCAAATGAATCTTAAACATTTGGTCCTAAACTGGTAAAAAGGGATGATTGTTACATAATTATTTTCTTACTGTAGCTTTTTTATTTATAAAAATTAACAGATACAGATACAAAGTATACAATAGAATGGGGGTGTAAAACAAATTATATATTGATTATAGATTATAGATTATATAAGATATGGAATACTAACAATGTCCTTACTCAAGTCCAAGTCATACCCCTATCAGGATTATGATGGAAGGACCCAAAGAACGGACAGCGATCAGGTAAGTACGATGCGTTAGCACACAGAATGTTCGTGGTCATATACAGGCGTGGGTCGGCAACAGTGCTGGTGGGTGTGTGTCGGACGATGGGCAGAGACGTGGTCGGTGGGCAGGCGAAGGTCGGTAACGGGAACTCTAGAGACAAGCAAGGTACTGGGCAGGGGCTCGGAAACAAGGACTATGGAACACTGGACTCGTTGTACTAGACAAGACGATCTGGCACTGCCAGCTGGGGACACAGGGACTAAATACACAGACAGTAATGGGACATAGACAACACCTGGTGGGAGGGGGTGGAGACAAGAGAACAGGTGAAACACATCAGGGCGTGACAACCCCAACATTCTATGAAAGGATATAAACTTGAAAAATGACCATGTGTGCTATGGATTTGAATAAGGAAAGGCCGTAGCTATGGAGTCAACATAGAGGGGGACCAAATCTGCTGGGGGACACCCCCAGATAAACATTAAAATTAAAAAAAGACCATATATATTTGCACAGTTTGTTTTCAACATTTTGGTGTTGTTCCTAAAACATCATAATTAAAGTTGCTTCAGGGCCATCATTGCAACTGACCTGTAGTTAGTTGGTTACCCCAGTCCAAAGACAGAATATTCCCCTGCACCACACCCTTTGACCTAACCCTAACTTCATAGACACCCGTGCCTATACCTAACCTCAGTGGGGCCTGAGTCTAAACCAAACATCAGCTGTGCCAACATATTATTACGATGTTGTATGAACACCAACAACACTGCAATATCAGATCAGATATCAATATTTGCTCCTATTATTAGTCACCTCCATGTCACCTGCTCTCCCTGCCCAGTCAGCATCCTCATGCTCTCTCATTCTCTCTTTTCTCTGACTGCACCATGGTGAACATGAACTGAAACTGAAACGATCAGTAAGCAAGTGGTGTTTCTTGACATGATGTTCAGAAAAGGATTACTAGCCATTTCTGATCTGAAGGGCAATGATTTTTATATCAAAAACCATTGACTCATCTCGTATGCTAATGTGTACTTTTATTATCAGACAGGTACTCATTGCCTCACTGCTTACTTTTTTTCCGAGGCTGACGAATGCCACTGCCACCCTTCCTCTGGCTCGAGACTGACACTCACTTTGAATGAAAGCTTACTAATATAATTGCTTGAACAAACCCTCATAACACTGATAATCATAAGCAAGTACAGCTACTCCGTGTACTATATGCAACCAATGAATACGACTACTGTCTACAAAAATAACCCATGCAGCGCAACATACTTGATACTAGTGACTCTTGTGACACTTTACGTTGCCATTCCGACAATTCAAACAGGGGTGGAAAAAAACGTTAGTTAAATACGCCGGTGAGCACCACTGTTGGAAGCTGGGTGGATGTGTGGCTAGGTAACTTTCCAGGTAAGTTGCCTGTGACAGATAACGTTAGTGATGGTTGTCTGATCAGCACGCACAAATAGGCATGTTTCCACCAAAAATGTTTGTTTCCACTGGCAATTACAGACTTTTATTATTTCCAGAATTACATTTCCAGCGCAAAATGTGGGGCCAACGTTGAACATTTTACATAGTAATAGAGCCATATTCGCTTCATGTTTTAGATGGACTAGGAAGAGTCATCCACCATACAAATGGCAGCACTATGAACTTTCCTAAACCAGGTAGAGTCTTGGAGTTGATAGACTCCATGGGGACCAAGGACAAAACCAGTCCTTTTCCTGTGCTACCGGACATTGGCATAAAAGCCTCTCCAGACCTGTCAGCCATCAATGTGCCTTTCTCAACAGTCAAACCAGAGCCTGGCTCTCTGACACTGGCAAGAGTCATGGGACAGACAAATGGAAACACTCTGAACATACCTATCCCAGGTAGAGTCGTCGGGCTGATAGACTCCATGGGCAACAAGGACAAAATCAGCTCTTTTCAAGTGCTACCGGGCATTGGCTTGGAAGCATCACCTACCAACAGCCACCTGACAACCTCTGCTGCCTCTCTGACGCCCGCCCCACCTGTCTCCCTGGTACCAGCCCCACCTGTCTCCCTGGTACCAGCCCCACCTCTCTCCCTGGTACCAGCCCCACCTGCCTCCCTGGTACAAGACCCACATGTCTCCCTGGTACCAGCCCCACCTGCCTCCCTGGTACCAGCCCCACCTGCCTCCCTGGTACCAGCCCCACCTGGCTCCCTGGTACCAGCCCCACCTGCCTCCCTGCCACCAGCCCCACCTGCCTCCCTGGTACCAGCCCTGCCTGCCAAGGCCAGACGACAAAGGCGTGACACGGAAAGGGTCCAGCCCTTAAACATACAAGCAGCGATGCAGGACCAGCTGCTACCAGAGGTACTGGCCAACAGACAGAACCTGTTAGACTCTGAGTCCACGACCTCCAGCAGCACAGAGGAGATGTCCCTGTGTGGTTCACCCGTAGCCTGCTACCGGGGTAATGGAGGGGATAACTGCTGCCAGTGCCGGCCCAGACCTACATCCAGCTTGTCAGACCACACGGACCACTCCCTTGAAGACAAGCCCTCGTACTGGATATCTCCCACCACACCCCCGTTTTCCTCTAGCTCATCTCTTTCTGATTAGGAGGAAAGTCGGCTTCAGGGGGTCACACACACATCTTTTACACTAAACATAAAATCCAAGAACCCCCCCTTCCAAATTTGCGTACCTAGAAGGTTCCCGCAGAACTCTCCCATAACCACATAAAGGACAAATTCACCCTGACCTGACCCTGGAAATAATATGATTATTCCCCTTAGTGTCTACCACGCACTATTTGCCCATCTGGTCAGGCCAATGTTGACCTTCTCTCTGTTTTGCCAACTCATTCATTGATAATAAAGCAGTCTTCAAATTGCAATATTTTGAGCGGGAGGATTGTTGCCTGACAACACTTTAAAATATAACATACATGCCTTTATTGTTGAAAGGCAAAATATATGTATTTTATATATGTTCTGGATATATGTTCTTTCACATGGTCATTTCAGGACCACAGAAATTAGTAATCCTGTAGTGATTTTGTTTAATTTACCCACTGATTGGTTGGGTTCATACATTTCATGTACCAGGTATCTCAACTACATATTTTATTATCACATGATATTAAAGAGACATCTGAGACTCGGACATACATCAGTCACAGCAGTAGAAATAACCAAAGGAGAGATGTTCATCTAGAAATGAGAATGAAAGGTGTTGTCAAATCCAGGTGTGCAAAGCTGGCAGAGGCATATCCAAAATGTCTTGAAGCTATGGTTGCTGCTGAAGGCACTTCTATGAAGTTTAAAGAAGAGGTCTGAATACCCATGTACGTGAGAAATTACAGCTGAGCTCAATTTGGAGACTTAGTGCAAGCTATTTCCCTTTTTCCCCAAAAAGTTTTCATTTTATCTTTGTGAAGTGTTGTGCTTTTGTATTGAAGGTAAAACCAATTTTTAATCAATTTTAAATTGAATATAGGTGGAATAGTGCCTTTGAATGGAAAGTGCGAAGAAAGTCATTGAACGTCATCAGAGCATTGAAATGTTCATGTGATCAATGTTGCTGGTTGATAAGTCTTATGGCCTAGGGGAAAAACTGTTTTTGATTTTGATTGGTGGAAGGGCCTGCATTGATGCTCTGGTAACATCTACCAGAAGGCAGCAGTGTGAACAGACCAAAGCCTGGGTGGCTGTAGGCTTTTATGATGTCCTGTGCTTTCCTAAGGGCTCTTGTGTAGTAGATGTCTTGGGGAGATGGCAGCCGATGATGCACTCTGCTGACTTCACCACCTTCTGCACCTTCACCAACCAGGCAGTGATGCAGCCTGAAAGGATGCTGTCAATGGTGCACATGTAGGAGTTGGTGAGTTAGGGTTTGTGCATGGATGGGGTTAGTGTGTGTGTGTACATAGGTGGGGTCAGTGTGGCATGGATGGGGTCAGTGTGTGTGCATGGATGGGGTCAGTCTGTGTGTGTGCATGGATGGGGTCAGTGTGTGTGCATGGATGGGGTCAGTGTGTGTGCATGGATGGGGTCAGTGTGTGTGTGTGCATGGATGGGGTCAGTGTGTGTGCATGGATGGGGTCAGTGTGTGTACATGGGTTGGGTCAGTGTGTGTACATGGGTTGGGTCAGTGTGTATGGTTAGTTAAAGTGGTCAAGACTCACAAGGAGACAGTTTTACAGAGTCTCAGGCTTTTATTCAAATTCGAAAAAGACATGAACAGCAGTTAGTTATGATAACAAATACATTCAGGATGTGCCATTTACCCTAAATACAGGCAAACTTCCAAAAACCCAGTTTAAATAATAGGTCATTGCAAATTAACAGTATATTTCCCAACATCCTGGTTGGAAGGTTTTAGGAACCAGGAGGGAATAAGTCGAATATCCAGAAAATCCTCCAAACACCTCAGAAGTTGGGGAAAGATACATGTATTTTGCAACAATATTTAATAGCATTTTACACAATTAGTTATTTTTTTATGGAATTAATCAGAATACAATAGTGATTGTTTTCCCAAGTTTCTCACTCAACTTATCCTTTAATTGCCATCCGATGTCTTCACCAAACATGTTTTCTCACACGTCGCCTCACAAATCCACACACTGCTTCAACGTCCTATTCCCTTGTAAAGTGCACTGCTTTTACTCAGGGCCATGAACTATAAATGGAATATGGTGCCATTTGGGTCACACACTCCCACAACACCTGGACATGTTTTATTGCAATACAACTTCCATTTATTAAAGGTTGTCTTAATATCATACATTTACAGGCAGTCCAACATATACACAGCAGAGTACCATGTCTTTTTCAGGTTGAAAGCTTACTGACAGAAAAACCAGGGATGCAGTGTTTTGGTGAAATCATGAGTCAGTGACCAATTTGTACCATAACACCTACGCAGTTCACTACCTTTAGTAGTGTATAACAGACATCTTCCAGTGTCTCCAGACAAGATAGAGATAGGAAAGACTACTTTATAGGAAAAAGAACCGAGAAGATGAGTGTCCCATTCAGAGAGACCTCTCACTACAACAGTATGTTTTGTCCTCAGCAGGTTAATACACTGTACAGTACTAGCTACATACTGTGTGGTGCAGCCGGGAAAGGGGACAGTCCCTCTCTTCTCAATACTGATGACTTTGTGGGGACACTCAAGGCAGCCAGACCCATTGTGACAGAATATCTACAGTTTTTTTTCGGACATATTTTCCATCCTCTCTTCAACATGCTTTCCAGACCACAGACCAGCTCAGTTACCGGCAGTGGAAATCCAGTGTAAGGGCAGTCAGAAGTAGATTTTGATGAAAGTCTATCGAATCCCGACACTGAGAGGAGGGGTGTGTCGAGGGGTGTGTCGAGGGATAGATTTGGATTTGTGGTGGATGAAGCACAAGTCCTTGTCTTGTGACTCATACTACTCATACTGGTTTAGTCAGTGGAAGATGGATGACCAGAGGTTATTGAGACCCCCCAGGTCTCTACCTAAAGATGCCTTCGTACTCCAACAAGATCAGCTCCACTATCTGGTTCTGATAGATCATGTGTACCGCCATGTTCCAGGTCTCGGTCTCGGGTCTGAGGAGGGTGGGTCCAAAAACGATGGCGATGCTCTGTGTGGTCATACGGTTCGCTTCACCGTAGTCAATGACCCTGCAGACGGAAAACATGGTTTTATGTTTATTTAACCAGGCAGGTCAATTAAACAAACCTTACTGATGGCATGAGTAACAAATGAATCAAAGGCCCAGTTCATGACTCAGTTCACGACCCCGTATGATAAGGACAGGTCATTATGGGTAAAGCTGTACAATGAGGACATAGAAGAGTACATACATTTCTGGAAGACCTTTTGTTACCAGAATTTGACAACTATATTAAACAGTGGATACACCAAAACGAGGCCAACCCATTGAGACCAACCTGTCATTTAGTTTAAGGTGTAGTTCTGACTTACTTCCGAAGGTGTTTGAAGAGGACCTGCATGGTGTCTTGGTTGGGTCTTGGCAACTGTTTGATCAGCTCTTTGATCGACTGGACACGCAGCTTGTAGTCTGGGATCTCTGTTAAGCAGAAACAATGAAAGGGGAATATAAACCAGTAGCCAACACAGCCAAACATTAGCATTTCATGCAATCTTCCTGTTCAGCAGAAAAAAACCACAGCATTCATGGTCAGATAACTGAATTTCCATTCATCTTTCCTGTGATGCAGCGCCACCCATTGGATAGATTTAGTAATAACAGGGAACATCAGTATAATTGGATGCTAATGAAAAATGACATAAAACATGTATAACTACACAGTGCTGATAATAACTACAATGGGAAAGCATATCCTGTTGGCCCCTTGTTCCCCAAAAATCCTCCCGGGCGCTATACAGGGAATCCAGTAGAGCAGCAGTACATGACACCAGGTCTCGACAAAGAAGAACCTTTGTATTTCTGACCAACCAGGACCAAGACTGATGAATGTCAGATCATTGTGTGGATCAATGATGTTAGTTGGTTGAGGTTGCACACACACACTGACCCACGAGGTGCCTTAATCTACTTACTGATGGCATTGACAAAGTCATGGAACGAGCCGTAGGTGAAGAGGGGCTCAGGCAACTCTCTGAAGAACATCTTGAGGGCTCCCGTAACCACATGGATGTCCTCCCACTTCGCATCCTCCAGGTCCACCTTCTCATCTACAAACACACAGGTTCACGGTTATTTAGAAGACTAAATACAGTCCTGTGAAAAGGGATGTGCAACCCCTGAAATCTGTAATTTTTCTTGCATTTCTGGATCAAAATCTACAGAAAAACGGAAATATCGTTGCTAGCCACCCTAATCGACAGTTGAGCACGTTTCATAATGACCAGTTTCAAATTGAAGAGATTCATTAGCCATAAGTGGCAACACATTTTGTGGCCCATCACATCATTAGTAGATGGTAGCAGTACTACCGTGATTGACAGCAAAGCGTAGTTTCTGGATTACTGCCAGGTTCCCACTCACTCTGTACAGTCCGTCCACATTCAGAGCTACAGAGGAAAAGCACCACCATTACCATACAACCACAATACAACCATTCAACAACCATAAACCAATTCAACCACACAACACCAATACAACCACTCAACAACCACCCTACCATTCTACAACAACACCGTCATTCAACACAATATCATTTTGTTTGTAAAAAGGAGATGATAATTCTGGCCATCTTGAATTCAGCATGTACTGGTGTTCATAAGACAGAACGCTGCTGATGTACACGAAGGGGAATGACTTGAGGGCAGTTAGCTGAACCAGGGCTTCAATGGCCGCTGCCGGTGGCCAAACGCATTTCACCCTCGACTCACCACACCTCAGACTGGCATACAGAGAGAGCACAGACACCAACCATTGTGTTCCACGTGGTCGATGCACGTCATGACGAAGCTTGGCACGGATGAGTTCTCCCTCAGACAGAGGTCACTCAGACTGCAGCCGAACACCTGGTCTGAGACACAGAGGCATGCAAAGTGTTACAATTACAGAAGTCAGAAGCACTTAGCGACCGGAAAACAACTTCCACCTCTAAGACGACCACCATGGCACAGATGTCATTTTCTGATTCCAAATTTAGCACCAGTTGTGCGTGTGTGGTGAAGTTCTAGGCTTGGAAATAGAACCACTAGTGTGATCATCCATCATCCATGAGCCATTGAGTTCTACGGCCTGTGTTTCTAATGGCCACTGCAGCCCTCGGTAATACCTTTAATATAGCCCTTATCTCTGACCGTCTGCAGGGTGGGCCTGCGTGTGAGGAACTTCTTCAGCTTGTGTTTGGTCTTCTTGTTTTCAGATGCATCCATACTGGTGGAAGTCTTCATAGCTACAGGACAAATGTACAACACATTTGGGGCACAGTACATGATTAAAAGACCGGCAGACACATGTAACACACCAGACAGACAGACACATGTAACACATACGACAGACAGACAGATGTAACACACCAGACAGACAGACACATGTAACACATACGACAGACAGACACATGTAACACACCAGACAGACAGACAGATGTAACACACCAGACAGACAGACACATGTAACACACCAGACAGACAGACAAATGTAACACACCAGACAGACAGACACATGTAACACACCAGACAGACAGACACATGTAACACACCAGACAGACAGACACATGTAACACACCAGACAGACAGACACATGTAACACACCAGACAGACAGACACATGTAACACACCAGACAGACAGACACATGTAACACACCAGACAGACACATGTAACACACCAGACAGACACATGTAACACACCAGACAGACACAGGTGTCACTAACCTCTGGCCATCTTGTGGTCTCTGTGGTCTTTTTCTTTGTCTTGTTTCTCAGCTCCAGGAGACTCTGGCATGTCCTCCTCTATAGCCTCATCGGACTCCCAGGCCTGCAGTAACATAAGTGACAGGAAGACAGTCACAGACACAAACATCAATGACATACTCCTCACTCCCTCTCTCCTTGCATCTTGCTTTAAAGTCATTGGGAGAGACCCAATCAGTCCCTTTCTCTAAAGTTCTTCTCCTTAAATGTTGTTAAACTTTTTTTTTTTTTCGAGCAAGGAGAAGACCAGTGGATTGACAAAGAAATATATAAACATGGTAACTGCCACAGAATGCACAGGACACACTACACAGGGAATAAAACCATTCATAAGTAACATGTCACAGTGACAAACATTTACATAAATCAGAACAGCATGTCTGTGTGTGAGGGCAAGATGTTGATGTGTGAATGGGTGGGCAAGGGTAGACTCACATGTGTGCTGATGGTGTCCATCAGAGCTCTATACCAGTCATTGATGATGTTCTCAGTCTCTGACTGGATTAGCAGCTCAGTTCCCTGGCGGGTTTTTAGCTGCACCAGGAGACAAATAGGATTAGTGGCAGGTTGAGGAGTACATGCTAGCTGAGGAGTACAAGCTATCTGAGGAGTACATGCTAGCTGAAGAGTACAAGCTAGCTGAGGAGTACATGCTAGCTGAGGAGTACAAGCTAGCTGAGGAGTACAAGCTATCTGAGGAGTACATGCTAGCTGAAGAGTACAAGCTAGCTGAGGAGTATATGCTAACTGGTGCTAGTAGTAAAACAAACACCAAGACTAAACTAGGACTGTAAACCTGTTTTGGTGGCATGGTATGTTTGACCAGCTCCATTAATTCATAAGGCTGATTTGACAATAATAAACGTACCACTATACATCTGGGTGAGAGGACAGGCTTCAGACCATTCTATTAGACAATCAGGTTTGTGTAATGGAAATCATTTTCTATTGGTACCCTAACACCCCCATAGTCAGTCTAAGGTCAAAAAGT
>JACXGK010006410.1:0-28877 GCA_016801125.1 Novumbra hubbsi
CACACACACACACACACACACACACACACACACACACACACACACACACACACACACACACACACAGAGCATTCCCCCCTGCTGTTTCCTGCCAACTCGTGTCTGATTACATCCAAAATTTTGTTCTACATGACCAATGTTCAGGTTTGTCTCGTTTTAAGCTACGGCATTTTAGTGTCAAGCCAAGCATTTTCTCAATCTTTAAAAATTCCTTAGGGTGCCTGACCGCTGGCAGGCTTTGCACACATTGAGGGGTGTAGGTGGGAATTTTCCGTTGTTATAACAGGTAGACTCCTCCGGGGCAGAAGCAGAAGCATAGAACATTCTACATCTCGTCTACATGGATCACCGGGCACCAACATTTATGTATTCGTCAGCCTAGGAGTCTTTTGGCAAGTCACAACATCAGCTGCTCCAGAATCCCTGTCCCCCCGTCCCCTGTCACAGATCCAGGATCAGAGGGTCCTTGGCACTGCGTGGCGTCAGTCTGTAAACCATAACATTCAACAACACTTGCAGACATTTGATAATGGAAGTTAAACAGGTCAAAGGTAATGTCAACAGGCCCCGAGGCTGCGTTCAAGACAGACTTGAGCCTTTTAAATGCAGCCCCTCCACTGTTGACGGTATTGATATCCCTCCTTAGTTACACCAGACCATTGACTAACAACTGGAAACCATTTGGTTCTTAAATATCCTGTTTCCCTTCCCCAAGTAAGGTCTGCAAAACCCTGCTCATACAATAATGTTTATAATTTATAATATCAATAAAAGCATAACGAATGCAGGAAGATAATGTATCAAATAATGTCCTATTACAGTAACGTTTACCCACTGGAGCCAGCATCTTCCACATGGAGCTATAGGCTGTTCAGTGTGGTGGTACCACTCCTCTCTCCCTCCTCCTCCTCCAGGTGAGGAACCTGTTCTACCGCCACCGTTTCATGGTCATAGCGGTCCTCCTTTTGACCCCTCTGCTGCCGTCTTCCTCATCGTCAAGGTAACGCAGCATCTTCTCAGTCGCTCAGGAGAGTGGTTCTCAAACCACTCCCAAAATATGCTTTGCTTGCGTTTCCAGGTCCATGTCGATCTGACCCTCCTCACCTTCATCCACGTCTGCCTCCACGGTCGCTCTCTAGCCAATCAGAGGAGGGCCATGGCCATTTGAGACACACAGTGGCCTCTGTAGCCTGACTCATCCTACCACTTGTCCTTCAGAAGGCCAATGCATCCAAGACAAAGGGCACACGTGGATTTTCACACTGTTCAGGAAAAGCCAAAATGAGTACCGTGTCAAAGTAAATACACACTGGGCCTGTTCAGAACAAAGGTCCCTGTGAAACGACAAAGTTAAAAGTATAGAGTAATAAAAATCTCACCAGGTTGTGCTGCTCGAAATGTTACGGTAATACACTCATGTATTTACGGTAAATGGAATTAAACGTCACGCATCATTGTTATTAAGCAAAGGCACAGGATTTTGGTGTTTGGACATCTTTCTTGGGGACTGTGGATTGGTAAGCAATTGGTTTAGCTTAAAAATCATATAGTTGTTCTAGTACTAGTAGCATTATCAAGACTATCAGAATGTTGGAGGCCGTCATATTTCAGACGCAGCTGACGTCCATAATGGAAGTTCTATCTACCGCCGCTATAGCGGAGATAACCAAACTAGTGGACGATTACTCTGCTTTTTTACGCGCCGAACTGTCGCGGAAAAAACAGGATAACGAAATCCTGTTGAACAAACTTAAAGAAGTTGAAAACCTGCACCGGACAAAGACATCGGCGATTGAACACGGTGGGGATCGTGTTGGCGCTGTTGTGCAGCGCGAGAGACCCCAGAATGGTGCTTCAGCTACCAACAGATACTATCTCGGGGGGACCCTAACGCACCACACGCCCGGTGTGTTTACGCTCTTCATTTTAAATGCTTGCTGCTCTAAATGCTTGCATTAAGTAATACGTGTCTTTCTTTCCATGCAGCGGCCAATCAGGAGCGAGCACCGGACAACGTCTTTGCCCAGCCGGGGTGCTGCAGAGATTGGGGTGATACATCCGGGTCAGACATTAACGAGGTAGGTCACTAGGTAGGCTGGCATGACATACTTGATTCGTATTTAAATGTGAAGGCGTAGTGGAGTTACTCGACATGATTGCTCTTAAAGGGTTAACATTACGTAGATGTAGCAAGTGAGGAAAGCCTGTGCTGTTTGTTTAGGGCCGCTAGAGGGCAAAGGTAGTATTGCGTCTCACAGCAGGCAAATACAGTAGATACAAGGGAGAGGTATAATAACAAGGTGTGTGTTCCATCCACAGGCCACTCTAAGAGACAGGAAGGGTGCGTCTGTCACCATTAAACAGGAGAGACTGGAGGACAGTGATGACCCTGGCGGATATGCAGATCATAATGAACAGAGGATGAATGGTGAGAGAGAAGAACGTGTTTAAAGAGCGTGTTTGATTTAGATGAGAGATGATGGCGGTGGATGATGATATTTCCCATGTTCCCTACCCAGTTTAATCACATTCCCTGATCTCCACTCCCTCTAATATGTCAGCTCCTGAACATACTGCCACCCCTCTAGTCGCCGGGCAACAGCTTCCTGCTGTTCAGGCCTGTTTCAAGGAGGACTGGGATTTCCGGAACCTGCCGTCAGAGGGTATAAATAACCTCACTGACTCTACGGAACACCATGTGGGACTGGGACATGGAACTCTAGAACACCATGTGGAACTGGAACACAGAACCACGGAACACATCGGCAGCAGATCCCACTGTCTGGATAAGGATCAGCCTGCAGGGGCGTCGCCTCGCCTCAAGATGGAGCCAGAGAGTCCAAACCTTAACTCACCTACAGGAGTAGAACCGGGTGTCAATCAGGAGGATCTGATTAAAACGTACCCCGAGTATGCAGCACCGAGCCTGGGTTACGGCGGCTACACAGACGGCCCGTGTACATTTTTCACCTACACACAGGCAGGCCGGCAACACGCCCCGACAACCGCAAGCGATTTTGCCTCGCTACCGGGACGACACGGCGACCCCGCCATCGCGCGGGGTCCCCGTGGAGACCAGAGGGCGGGAGGCGGGTCTGCGAGAAGAGTCCGGCCTCCTCTCAGCAAGGACAAGGAGGGGAGGTTCGTGTGCAAGCACTGCGGGAAGGGCTTCCCCTACATCAGCTACCTCAGGCGACACACCCTCACCCACACGGGGGAGAGGTCGCATCACTGCTCCGTGTGTGGGCGGAGCTTCATCAGGCTGAGCCACCTCCGGAGGCACGAGTTGCTGCACACTGGGGTGCGGCCGTTCACATGCCCACTGTGCGGACGCCACTTCTCACGCGGTGCCCACCTGCGTGCTCACGTGAAGACGCACGCGTGACGTGTGTGTGTGTGTGTGCACGTGCGTGTTATGGATTCACACGTGTAACCTGCTGAGTTGTATAATGTACAGCAGAGATGTAAATTAAAGCAGAGATGGAATGAGGTATGCTTCTTTTCATAACGAATGAAAAGCACACACAATCGAAAATGAAAACGGGTGAAAACGGCATGATTGACACAAAATAGAAGAACAAGTTATTTTTTACTCAGATTTTGGTTAAATACCTTTTTTTATGCTTGAGACGGCCTAAGACTATTTCACAAGACTGTCTGAATTTCAGGGCCCAGTCCTTCTATTTTGCAGAAAAGGTGTTTGTGATGGGTGCCAAGCAATTCAAGCTTTTTCTGGGTTGGAAGGGACAAAGAAATGGTTTCTCTATCGGTCCCTGGTCAAAGGGCACTTTAATTGGCATTACAAAGGGCCCATATGGATCACAAACACTGCTGACTTGGAGGTTTCTTCAGTACCCTTTTAATTTGGTCGGAAATTTGGTGCAACTTTCTTCTACCTGTTGAATACTTGACAGCACAGTGGTGTCCCAGCACTGGTCCCAATCGCCAGCCTAATCAACTCTGAGGACCAGATTAGTCAGAGAGACATCCGCTATTAGGGCTCAGACTATTTTGAAAAAGATGGGATTGTCTTTGTTAGGTCCATATTCAGTAGGATAATCAATCCTATGGATTTGCTAATCGTACAAGGGTGCAACTTTTTGGTTAATTGTGGGACGTGGTATGAAACTTAAACTGGCAAAAAGGTCCTTTAACAGATATTTTAGAGAAAAATATAAAGACTTGTTTCTTCTGTGAAGTTATTGTCCTGCCATGATGAAAAACTGGTTATCCATAAATACATGCTTGGTTTTGTAAGTCACTGATTTTGCATAATTCAAGGGAGAGAGTTTGTATGGCCTTGCTTGTACATTGCACTTTTCAGTGGATATGTTAAAAATAGTTATTTTAGATGGCTTTCTATGAACAAATCCGTTTCTATTCTATTGTATGTATTTTTATTGCTGTGGATTAAAACTTCGAGTTTGTATTGGCCAAATAAAACATTTGACAAAATATCCCATGAGTCTTGTGTAATAGCCTGTATTGAGATGTACTTACTCTAAGCACTAGTGACGGCAATTTTGAACGTCACAGCATCCAATGCGTAGATTTTCGTTCTTGCCACCGCTCGCTCAAACAGTGGCATTCTGCGCAGCTGGAAATACGGCAAAGCGAAGACCGAAGGTTGTTTTCAGGAGTACTACGAAGCCTACCTGAGAACGGCCCGTACGGAAGACGAGGTTCCGGTGTGCATTTCTGCAGCAAATCAACTACACGCTATGCATTTACCAAAACTCGACGATTTGACGAGGTGTGTGCCCTTTTTATGGCATTGTATGGCCCTTACATGCTGCGTTAATCGTAGATTTTAAATCATGATTACTGGCATAGGCCGATGCATTGGCTACCGCGTGGTTGGACCTTAGCCAGTGTGATAATAACTTTCATAAAGGCAATACAATGCCATGCCATAGCCATTTATCACAACACAGTCTTAGCCTAACCAGTTCTAGCCATTCGAGGTGTTATGGCACCGCATTAAATATTGTGTGCAAAATAAACCAAAGAACACATGGCAGATTAGTCAAGATGATTTGGATTACCGTTATCCCCCACAGGGCAAGTGCCACCATCTCTTGTTTTGTCTGTTGGCCGCGAGTACAAAACACATTGACACCTTACGCATAGCTCCGTAATTATGCATTTGACATTAAATTGTCCTGAGACCTGAGTTCATTATTTTTCAGTCAAGTGTTTGATGTTTTCGATTTGTAGTTATTGTATTATAAACGAACACTTGCCATCTGCTGTTTTTGTTTCTAGTCTTGTCTAGGAGGAAGAGAAACTCGCACCATTGCGAACGGCAATTGAGGAAGAACAAAAACAAAACTCGATAAATATTAGCCTACAAGACAGATTTTGAAATCTCCTTGTGATTTGAATCCGTCTTCCTGTATTTTATTTTCTAAACATTTAGGGACTAAGTGTAGTTCACCCGCACTTTTCTGCATTCAAAGTGCACTTCGAATCAAATGAAACATTATCTCTACCACCCAGACATTTTGTTGTTGTTGAGATAAAGCTTGTCATTCAAGAGTGTTGAGAGGGATAAGACTAATGCGGTCTAAGTGCTTCAAGGGAGTGGTCCTTGAAATCGATGTATAAAAGGGAACTTCAAATACAGTTACTTCAACTGCATGAATAAGACAAGAGCAACATCATTTTTGTGACTGACTCTTAAGAAACCAAGCAAAGCAGCCGTTCAGTCACTCGGAGCGGGGGTCAGTCGCTAATCAGAGAGAATGCTGGGATGTGAGGGTGGCGGGCCTGGCCTCCGCTATAGGCTTACCCTGGCCACTGGACTTGTGGAGTGTCTGTGTTTTGCTGGCGTGGTCTTTGGCTGGGCGTCGCTAGTGTTCGTCCTGAAGACGGACGGGTACTTCGCTGACCTTTGCGTCGATTCGACACCCGGGCCAAACAACACTGTGCAAACAGGTGAGAGGTTCACTATTGTTCTGTACAGTGTTACTGCAGAATGGAATGCAGTGTGACTCTAGAACACCAAGGGGTTCTACCGAGGGACCTGGACAAGCTAGAAAGTGGTAACGAGTGTCTTTCGTTCAACCCCTCTCCCCTCTCAGACTGTAGTGGACAGGATGAGCAGTTCTCCCTGGTTTTCACCATCACCTCCTTCATGAACAACTTCCTCACTCTACCCAATGGATACATCTTCGACCGCTTTGGCACCATGGCAACAAGGATTCTGGGAATGTCAGTCTGTTATACTGACCCGGGGAAATCATCTCCTGGGTTTATGTAAACTGAAGTGAATGAATGACAGTTCTGTAAACATTGGGCTTTAGGGCTGGACAGTGGTCTGGACTGTAAAAGAGAGGTGGGACGTGAAGGGACAGGTCCATTTCTGGTTTACACAGTTGTTGTTTTTGTAGATTTTACATGCATATTGTCTTCTGCAGCAAGGAAAGGCCCTTTGAAAATAAATGTGTAAATATGCAACTGATTTTAACTTAAATTCAAGCTTAACGGACCCTAACTTCCTGTTATGTCTCTATTCACCCCATCTCTTCCCTGGGTTTCCTCTCAGATGTCTGTACACCACCGGTACTCTGATGGTGGCCTTCTCAAGTTCAGGTAAACTAATTCTGTACAGTATAAATCAGTATTTACATCTGAGTTGTTAAGAAGCGAATGCTCTTATCTAGTGACATACACTAGTATATACACAGTTTTAAGGTGCATTTTAAGTAATTGCAGGGGTAACCCGTTTATAATAGCAATGAGGCCCCATCAGGGTTTGTGGTATTTGGCCCATCTGGGTTTGTGGCAGTTGGCCCATCAGGGTTGATGATATATGGCCTGTCAGGGTTCGGGGTGTATAGCCCTGTCCAATCTCCATTCACATAGCCCTGTCTAATCTCCATTTACATAGCCCTGTCCACTCTCCATTCATTTATAGCCCTGTCCACTCTCTCCCTTCACTTATAGCCCTGTCCATTCTCCATTCACTTATAGCCCTGTCCACTCTCTCCCTTCACTTATAGCCCTGTCCACTCTCTCCATTCACTTATAGCCCTGTCCACTCTCTCCCTTCACTTATAGCCCTGTCCACTCTCCATTCACTTATAGCCATGTCCACTCTCTCCCTTCACTTATAGCCCTGTCCATTCTCCATTCACTTATAGCCCTGTCCACTCTCTCCCTTCACTTATAGCCCTGTCCACTCTCCATTCACTTATAGCCCTGTCCACTCTCTCCCTTCATTTATAGCCCTGTCTATGCTGCTGTTTCCAGCCCTCTCCTTTATCGCTGTGGGAGGAATACTGTTTTTGATCACAAACATACAGGTACAGCGTGACCCATCTTTGTCAGTACAGTCAAACGTGTGACACGCATTGTCATTCACATCTGTGGGCCTGCTTTGGGCCAGCTATGTAGCACAGAATGGCTGGTCTTCCCGGGGTCCAGCCAAAACAGAGGAAACCATTATAGACCAGAACCGTCACACTGAATGTAATATGAACAAAATACTATGAACTAAAAATGTCGTGTAGCAAATGTGTCCATGTGTGTTAGAGGGTGTGTCTGAGTGTTCATGTCTTCGCAGTCCAAAGAGATGGATGAATCCCCCCCAACCTTCGTGTAGAACAGATGTTCCATACACAGCTGTCTGCTTCTGCATGACGGATCGTTTTCCCAAGATCAAGCAGAGATCAGAATCAGGCTGCCTTGTGTGTATCCAATCTCAGGCTCAATGCAGTCACTTCATAACAGGAAACATGTGATCTTTCACTCTCCACGCTGATAGGTTGGGAATCTGTTTGGCTCCCACAGATCCACCATCATCACCCTCTACAACGGGGCCTTTGACTCCTCCTCTGCGGTCTTCCTCATATTTAAGGTAACACGGCCTGTGCAAGACGGAGGCCTGGGAGAGACCTCGGCTCCGTTCGCTCCCTGGCCATGTGGTGCCGGCGTGGCCTCGCTGGTGCTCCACCACAAGGAGGCGCTTGAGAGGCGCGCCAGGCATTACAGGGGTTTTCCAAATCCTTGTGGGTTCTTGAGGCAATTTTGGTCATGGCGAAAAAAGAGTGACCGATCAATGAAACGTCATGGCATTCTGTAAAAGGCACCGAGTGGAGGGACTATGCAAAGTTAGCATTTCCAGTCACTTGTTATATTGGCGCCAACGCTCAGCCAATCGGTGTGCTTTTCAAGGCCATGTCTTGTCAAAATTGGCCAATGTTGTCGGAGAACACACACACTGCATCAAGGGAGTTTAGCACAACACCTCCTCCCTGAAAATGAAAACTTGTTCATCCTTAGGAGTCCGTCTCCCCCTTAATATCTTCCTCCATTTCAGGTGCTGTATGAAGGCGGGGTCTCCCTCCGCACCTCCTTCCTCATTCTCTCTGTATGCAGCATCATACACCTCCTCAGGACGTTCCTACTAATGCCCACCACCCACATCCCCTACCCACTCCCTGAAGGCTTCACCTACGGGTGAGAACTAAAACTCCCATACACTGTAACTATACAGTAGTATGATTTAGTACAGACCCCTAAAACTGCAGTACATATATATATAATACTACTGATACATAACACCATATAGACACAAGTATTAGGACACCTACATATTGCACCCACGGGAGCTTGTATGACATCCCATTCTAAATCCATAGGCATCAATATCTAGTTGGTCCTCCCCTTTGCAACGAGACAGCTTCCACTCTTCTGGGAAAGCTTTCTACTAGAATTTGGTGTTTGTCTTTTGGAATTTTTGCCCATTCTTCCAGAAAAGCATTGGTGAGGTCACTGATGTTGGACAAGAGGGCCTGGCTCGCAATCTCTGTTCAAGTTCATCCCAAAGGTGTTTGATAGGATTGAGGTCAGGGCTCTGTGCAGGCCAGTTAAGTTCTTCCACACAAAACTCCTCCAACCATGCCTTTATGGACCTTGCTTTGTGCACTGGGGCACAGTCCTGCTGGAACAGAAAATGGCCTTTCCCAAACCGTTCCCACAAAGCTGGAAGCATCGAATTTTGCAAAATGTCTAATTCGACCAACCCAGAAACGGCCAACAGACTGCGGGATAGAGAAGCGTAATTCGTCACTCCACAGAGCACGTTTCCACCTCTAGAGTTGTGTGCTCGACCATGGAAACCCATGCCATGAAGCTCCCAGCGCACAGTTTTAGTGCTGATGTTGATGAAGAGGAGGTTTGAAACTCTGCATTCATTGAGTCAGCAGAGCGCACTATGCCATCCTGTTACAGTGCCACGCTCACATTCAGTGAGCTTATTAGAACGACCCATTTTTTTACAAATGTTCGTAAAGGCAGACTGCATGGCTAGGTGCTTGATTTTATACACCTGTGGCAATGGGACTGAATGAGGAACCTGAATTCAATGATTAAGAGGTGTGGCCCAATTCCTTTGTCCATATAGTGTACAACAAGACACCTGCAGTTTACATCGGCAGAAAGATAAAAAAAAGTTTTGAAGTGATGCATCTTCGTTCCATTTAACAGAATGTTTGTGTATGCGTTCATATTTGTTCACACTCATGCCAGCCTGAGCTACGCTAAAGATGACACGTTATAATGTTTCACACCCTGCCTCTTCCTCATGAAAAGAGTGAGCTTGGGAAAGTCTAACAGCTACAACGTAGAGGAGGTGGAGAAGACGCAGGACACAGTGGTGACGGCAAAACCCGAGGTGTCTAGGGAGATGGTGGACCTGAACCCACAGCCCGAGGACACACCACCGCTTGGAGACTCCGAGAAAGGTATCGCTTGGCCAACGGCAATCTTCTAAACGGGTTTTAGAATGCGTTTTGATGACTGCTATGTTCTCTCTCTCTCACACACACAGAACCCGTGGCCAATTTCAGGAGCTGTGTCCAGTCACGGTTCTTCATCTTCCACCTGCTGTGGCTGTCGGTGATGCAGCTGAGGCACTACCTCTTCATTGGCACCCTGAACCCCATGCTTAACCGTCTGGCTGACAACGACCCGACCCTGGGTAAAACACACACACACACCCACAAAGTCTACTGAATTAACCTTAATAGTATTTTTGTCTGTCTGTCTCTTTCAATTCACTTGATTAGCATGATGCACATGAGTATATATTGCCAAAGTACAGTCACAAGGTTTGAGCAAAATATTAGCAAGAACATAAAATATATATATATACAATAATAATATTAATAACAAAGAACAACAGGGAACTAAACATATTGCATTATATACATGTTGTTACCAATCATTTGTGACAATGGTGTAACAGCAAGACAGGTGTGTTTTGGTCTGACACTGTCCCTCAATTTGTGGCATGCAACAACATACTGCACTGCCAATACACTATCTGTGTTCTCTCCTAAAAGGACAGGCAGCTTGTCCTCATCAGGAAGTTCTCTAAACCCTTTAATGATCCCTACAAAGGAGGGAAATCTCAGATATTTTGATATTTTCTACATCGTGTAAGGAAGTGTAGCTCTGTCTCAGGTTCTGATATGGTACAGTGATCACACAACCTTTCCTCTACGGGGAGCCAGGTGTTTCTGTGTCTACCCTTCTAGATGGAGAGGCTGTGTTCACTAAGTCTGTACTTGGTCAGTGTGTTTCTGTGTCTACCCTTCTCGATGGCGAGGCTGTGTTCACTAAGTCTGTACTTGTTCAGGGTGTATCTGTGTCTACCCTTCTAGATGGAGAGGCTGTGTTCACTAAGTCTGTACTTGGTCAGGGTGTTTCTGTGTCTACCCTTCTCAATGGCGAGGCTGTGTTCACTAAGTGTATTCTTGGTCAGTGTGTTTCTTTCTGTCTCTCTCTCAGTAAGTCGGTATACCAATGCGTTTGCCTTCACCCAGCTGTGTGGGGTCCTCTGTGCTCCTTGGAACGGCCTCATCATGGACAGACACAAGGGGAAGCCTCTGGCTCCGGGTGCGTCTCATATTTATTATCAGCACGGCCAGTGCTAACAGGGTCATGTTTATTATCAGCACGGCCGGTGCTAACAGGGTCATGTTTATTATCAGCACGGCCGGTGCTAACAGGGTCATGTTTAATATAGCACAAATTTGCCAAATTATTGAAACATGAAAATCGGTTGGTAGTGTGCTCCATTGTGTTTCCTCCTGCTTCATTGCAAATGAGTAAGTCCCTCCTCCTCCTCACTTGCTGTTCACCCACCGGGTTTTTCCCTACAGGAGAAACGGATAAGGAGGCGGACCTTCGCTCCTCCTCGCTTTCCCTCTTCCTCACCGCCTCCCAGTGCCTCCTGTTCTCCGTCAGCGCCTCAGTTCCTTTTCTCCCCCTCCAGTACCTCACGTTCATCCTGCAGGTCCTCAACCGCTCCTTCCTCTATGGTGGCAACGCCGCCTTCGTCAGCATCGCGTGAGTGTCAGACGGGGCGTGGGGGGGGGTTCAGAAGGGGGGCAAGGACGGTTGGCCTAATGTTTGTCAACAAGGCTAACGATTTACATTACATTACAAGGCTAACGATCACATTACATTACAAGGCTAACGATCACATTGGGCTAACAAGGCTAACAATTACATTGGGCGTTTGGAAAGGATTATGCGCTGTCCTCCTCTCACTTCCTCTTTGCATCTCTGGCAGGTTTCCAGGGGTCCATTTCGGGAAGCTGTACGGACTGGTAATGTCCCTTTCGGCTGTGGTGTCCCTGCTGCAGTACCCCTGTTTCGCCCTGGTCAAAGGGTCCCTGGGGGGGGATCCCTTTTACGTGAGTGGGCTGTAGATTTGTCGTCGGTTGCCATTGACAACATAACTCATACCAATGCCAGATAAGGGTAGGGGTGACTCTGAGGTCTTTCATCCGGTCCAGGTGAACATTGCTCTGATTCTCCTCACTCTACTGGCATTCATCCATCCAATCCACATCTTCTACCATTGCCGGAAACGGACCAATCGGAGGGAGTATGCGCCGGGTAGTCCTGCCATTACATTGGCTGAGGCCAAATTGTAGAGGTCGTTACATGAGGTGCATGAGCCAATTAATAAAAGGGAGACTTGAATAACTTCATGTATACATTTTTTAATGTGTACATTTTTTAGTACATACTAGATATATATTTTTATATATCTTTTATCTGTTTTTAAAAGAATTAAGCCATGCAGTATTTTCTGGTCATTTTGTTGACTGCTGTTACTGTTGTTTTATGAAGAAAATCAACACTTCATCTTTGACTTTGGAACTAGAAAAATCTAATTGATAGCAAATAGCAAGTTGGACGTTTCCAAGTTCCGAAGGGTAGTTGACCATTGCTTTAATGTGCCTCAGGGAAAATAAAACAACATTGATATAAATTTGAGAAAACCATTCCATATTGAAGAAATTTGTCCCAAATGTAGGCCTACTTCAATTTTGCTCCATATGCATTCATTATGGTCTGTCCTATACAGCTATATAGAGTAACGGCGCCATCTACAGGCCAATAGTGATCACCGGGGTGACCGATAAAACTGTATTGAGTAACAACGTCATCTACAGGCCAATAGTGACACTTGCATTCCTTAGGAATGGCTTAAATCAGGGGAGGGCAAACTTTTTGGCTCGGGGGCCACATCAGGATTTTGAAATTAAATGAAGGGCCACATTTGTTTTTGTAATTTGTTAATCATGAATGATTTGCAGGCCGCAAAAGTTAAAACATACAGTACATATGTACAGTAGATCCCTTATAATGTGTAAATAGTTTAAATTCTGACTCAGATGTATAAGAATGGGCTGGTGAGTTGTTTTTTATTTATCCCTCAAAACTATTTTATTAACTTCCGCGGGCCGGATGGAACAGCCAGACGGGCCGCATTTGGCCCTCGGGCCGTAGTTTGCCCACCCCTGGCTTATATGCTTGCGGCACCATCCAAATTGAAACCTGTAACCAGACTTACCATAGGAACACCAGTGTCCCAAACCACATACAAACAAATTGTTACACTGATTCCGTAGCCACGCACAATCAAAAAGTACATCTGACATGACTGAGTACAAAATACCTCTAGAAAGACGTTTCACAACTAAATAAATTATATTTATACAAAGTACAAGCATAACTTTTGATAAGATTTTCTTCACGGTCGCTAAAATACCTTTTACTATCACTTGGCTCATTGTTTCTAATTGATCATCCCTCCACCATTTGGCGAAGATGCTTGTATGTATTTTATGTTGTTTTGTCTGCTATGTTC
Organism: Novumbra hubbsi; assembly: GCA_016801125.1. NCBI lineage: Eukaryota > Metazoa > Chordata > Actinopteri > Esociformes > Umbridae > Novumbra > Novumbra hubbsi. The sequence continues at coordinate 13,175 of JACXGK010006410.1, forward strand.
AGATTGAACAGTGAAGAGTTACTACCCTGAAGCCATTGTAGAACCACAACCCTAAGGATTCGTGTCCCTTGTGAGATTCAAACCCACAACATAACCTCATGTATAAACCATGTCATGACATCACTGGTGACCAATGTGAAGTTTGGGTTTGCCATGCCATAAAAGTCTCCCCACAGGGCATGAAAAATGAAGGTATCCGTTGTGACATGGCCAAATATCAAAGACAGAATTCATGCAAACTACCGGTGTGTGCTAAACATTGAAATGTATTTTATTCTTTATGATAGTATTTCTTACGATTACACAATAAAACCATGTTGCAATATGAGTTACTTTTTTTGCATCAATGATTGTAGATGTGTTCATTGATCACACTTTTAATTCTGGGTTAGAAATTATGGAAAATATTGTGAAGATTAATGTAGTTTTGACTGATGTGAAAACAGTGTAATAAACTGTAACAGATACCTTAAGCACGTCAAAGAGTCATTTTAAAACACGTGTCTTACATTGTTTGGGCTTGGACTAACTGATTGTTACAATGACTAACTGAAAGAAATGCATTTTATGTTGTGACAAATTTACAAATGTACTTCACCAAAAAGCTGTTACATTTCTGACCTTCTGGTGAAAGATCTTTACAAACTAAAATAATCAGATGTTGTGGGAGCAGGATTTACATGATCTGATCTGTTTTGATTCTTGTACTAAGAGATTTGAAACACAGCACCATACTATTGATAATAGTACCAGAGCCACTGGACAAAAAAAAAACGGTGACATGAAAATAGTTTTTTACAATGCTTACAGAAAATAAAACTGACAGAACAGATAAATGTTATTTTTATTTACATACGGTACCAGGGTACCAAGAATTGTTAAAAACACCACTAGTTTTAACATGCAAAAAGGACAGCATTTATCATATTAGTAAACTATTCTAAAATGCTTACAGCGGCAAAGAATTCTATGAATTTGTGTACAATTTGCGTACTAGTTTCTTCATGTTGACCTTCAAAAAAATCATTGATCTGCATTTTCCTGCACAGAACAAAAAAAGCTTCACATTAATTTCAACAACAATATGTTTTATATAATCTTTACTCAAAACGAAATGACAGTTTCAAAAGATCCATATTGCTTTCCAGACAGGGCTCATACGTTTGGCCACTTCCATGGTATGGGAGAGTTAAACAGGGACTCATCTTCCCAATTCAACAGCATTCCTGGTTATCATGCTTCCAAACCTTTACTCAGGAAGCCATTTTTCTGTGACGGATCATTTAGCTTTGGAATTATCATTCACCATAAACGGGGCAATACTGTTGCAATGTGTTCGTCAAATATGACAGAACATTTCACTTCCTGAACCATCCATTCGAAGAGGATGTGGTGTTTTGGGTAAATTAATCCAACTGGCAGTTGAAATAAAACTTTGCTGTTTAGCACAATTCATTAACATTTACATCCAATGTGTGATATGTAAAAAAAATAAAGCCCTAGTATCCTGAAACGGAAATTAACAGGTTCAGTAGTGTAACAAGCCCCATCTCAGACTTGGCATATATTTGCTTCAACACAAACTATCAGGTGGCCTAAATACAGAAAGTAAAAATACAGTATGTAATCTTTAGTTATGCAAAGAGTTCAACAAATGCTAAGGCACTACCTGGGACGCACTCCTCTTTGAATTCATACCTACATTCTAAAAACACAAAAGAACATTTACCTATCAGTCATTTAGCATCTGCAAAACAAAACAATCACTTTGCTCAAAGGCACAACAAAAAATATTTAACAAACCTGACCCGTAATCTCTGACTACTAGGCTATCTGCTAAACTTCCATGTGTAAACAGTCCAAGTGAAGACATTACAATTTGACGAACAACTTAGTGGAGTGTTCACAAAGTCCATCCTTCATAATCCAGTAGTGTGTATGTGTTTGTTTCATAAAGCTTAATCCGACGCGAGTTATTTCCCCCCCTTTCAGACCACTGAATGACCCTATGTGGTCACGGACAGACTGTTATGATGCAGGAACAGCATCTGGTCAAGTCCCTCTGGAAGGATGTTGGCTCTTTTCCTGAGCAACGCCCCTCCCTCCTGCTGGAATGCTTGGACAGCACTGCCCGCGACGGCAGGAGCGGCCAGGTAGGCACGCGCCAACTTCGCTAGCAGCGGAAGCTGTCCCGATCTGGCATTCCACCACTGTAAAGGGTCAACGCCCTGTGCAGGCACCTTCTCAGCTCTGAAGATGGACACCTCAACATCCACCCGTTCCTCCGCCGACGGTTGCTTGCTCTGCGACTGGGAGCCGAACAGATCGCCAAGAAGGAACTCCATTCCAGTTTGCTGGGAGGCCGGTTCCGAGTCCGGTTCCATGTTGTCACTCTCGCTGTCGTCGTTCACGGAGCTCTCATCTGAATCACTCGCCCTTTTCTCCCTGAAACTGACTGGGGTGATCTCCTTAAGCCTCTTACTCCTTCTCAGGACCTCACTGTCCATCTCTCCTGATGAAGAGGTGGTTGAAGAGGAGCCCCTCTTCTTCCTCTTGTGCCTCCTTCCTCCTGGAGACGCAGCCTCAGCCCTCCGTAGGTCCTCCTCTACGATCCGGACCGCTTCCTTCTTTAGCCAGACAAAGGTTGCCATCTGATCTCGGACATCCATGAAACCCAAGCCAAGGAACTGGGGGTCAAGGGCACATGCTAAGCACAATTCCTGGTTTATTTGGGGATCGTTGTAGCGGCGGGCAAGACCACATCGTATCTTCTTTTTGAGTTCCTTCAAGATGGCAGAGTCGTTGCGATGGCGGGGATGGGGGGCAAAATGGCGGTCCACCAGTCCGGTGAGGATGGGTTTGACCAGTGAGAGCCTGGGGAACGGTTCCTTGGCAAGGGTCCGGCAGGCCACGTCCAGAGGCTTCAACACAGAGCACAGGTCCTCCAACACCTTCCAGTCTGAACGCTTGAGAAGGACGGGCACCGAGGAGTTTGAGCTTCTGGTTTCGGTGTTAGCACGGCCTGCAGATGTGGATTTTGTGTCAAGGTCATCTGTTGTTTTCAAAGGAGCAGTTTTGCCTGAATCTAAGGATGTTGGACTTGCTGTGTCTTGTCCACTGCAGTCACTCATTTCTTTCAACATCTCAGAGATGATGTTTTGATAGCGAAGGATTGTCTTGACTACATTGTACAGACCATTCCAGCTCGGTTTCCCAAAAGCCCAAGCCTTCAGCTCATTCTGCTCCTGCTTCTGAAGGACCAGGATCAGTTTCTTGGCCGGGTGAAATGTTTCCGTGTCTTTATGGTAGAGGGAGAAGAAGCTGTAGAGAACTTTCTGAAATATGCTGAGGGTCTTTGAGATGATGGAATGGCCCATGACCTCCTCTATGCAGGTCTGAACAGATGTGAAGAAACAAGGAATGGTTGGAGCCTGGGACTCCCTATTGGTGGAGTTGGCTCGCTCAATGGCTCGTTCCAGACCCGAGAGATCATCGGAAGATACAGAGTCCTCCCTCTCTAGGAAGGTGGTGGAGTTCGGATGGTGGGTGCCTTCTCCAACCACTTCTCCGCTGTTCTCTCTCTTCTTTGAACCGGCCTGGGCCCTTTCGATATCCTCTCCCCCGAGCAGGATGAAACTCGGAGGTGAGATGCCCCACCCCTGAGCCACGGAGAACACCTTAGCCTCGACCGCGCTCAGGTCAATGTCCCCGGTTTCATTCTCGCCCAGACGCTGCGTGGCCAGAGCCAGGTTGTAGGAGTGGAAGCCGGCGTCAATGAAATGGGCCCACACAGTGGTCCATCTCCCCTTGTTGCCCTGCCAGTAATGCCGCCAGACTTCCGCGCTAACGGCCACACGGTGAGGGACCTGGCTCTGGCTTTCTAAGGATGAACTGGCAGGTATCCTGCCTAAGGAGAAACTGGCCGTGGGCTGACCTGGAGCAGCAGGATTAGAAGTGTCTTTGCCTAATCCGGCGCCATTGGTCAAGCGCCTGGCGCAGTTCTTTTTCTCCCTGGAGTGGACATCCCTTAGCAGGCCCTTGAGTAGAGAGACCGAGGGAAGCTCCGGGCAGGATGGCAGTAGAGTCTGGATCAGCCGTTTGAAGCCCTCCCCCTCCACGATATCCAGGGGCAACATGTCTTTGAAGAGGAAGTCAGCGATGGCGTTGGTGGTCTGGGAGGTCAGGGTGTGAGAGAGCACGCTCGGTCCCTGTGTGGCAGCGCTGGCCGGACCCGCTGGGACAGCACCAGCTACTGCGGCGCGACCGCTCCCACTCCAGGTCCACTCCTCGTCCCCGTTGCTGCTGGTTCTGTGCCCGTTGTTGAGCAGCGGCGGTCTGCCGACCGTGGCCTGGTGCGGCCGGAGGCGTGAGGTGGAAACCCAGGGCTTGTTGACGTCCTTGGCGACGTCCCGGCGCTTCATGTGGTGGGTTTGGATGAGGTGATTCTCCAGGTGGCCGTCCGTGCCTCCGTAGTTCACGTGCTGGCCGCACAGCTTGCACATGACTTTGTCTTTGTCCAGCCGCTGGCCATTAGTGTCCGGCTCGAATCCGAAGAACTCCCATATGGGTCCGTTGTTCTCGGTGGGCCTCAACAGTTTGTCTGAGCCCTTCACAAAGGCATACTTGAAGTTGACCGGCAGGGCCCTCTGATTGGCGTTTTGGTTCGTGGTCAGGGCGGCAGTGATTTTGGAGTCATTTGCCTCGGCATGTAGCCCACTGCTGACATCACTAATGACTAGCAAGGGGCTCCCTGATTGGCTGTTGTCCGACCAGCCGTAGAAGCTGTTGGTGTCCGGGCGGTTGTCTCCTCCCACTGGTACAACCTGGATGTCACGGAAGATCTGCAGGAGGATTTCCTTGTCACCGAATTCACACTTGATGTGCTCACCTGTGTCAAATAGCGAGTGATAATTGGGTAAAAGAACTGAAACATACATGATGCTTACAGCTCCTTGATTAGCCCTGTGTAGTACTATAAATACCTAAGACTAATCCCCAAAATTACTGACAAAACAGAACAAATACTAGGACGTTCCATTTGTTATAAATTAATAATAAAGATGTTTAAACCTACCTGTCTACAAAACTATAACAAGTCATAATAGTTGAGAACATACTCCCCTGCTTCTAGCCGTTAACTTAAAACAAAATAACTCAACTCACCTAGGCCCAGCCCCAACATGGCGGCGTACTCCTGGCCAATCCAGACTTTGAGTTCCGTGCCCTCCGGGATGGGCTGGGAGACCCTGTAGTAGATCTGACTGCGGTACTGGATCACCGTGAGGTTGTGCTCCTCCTCGCAGGCAGCACACGACACGTACCTGGACGAGAATGAAGGTTTTGTTTATATTTCTATTTTTGATAAAGCTTCCATGCAAGTAGATCAATTTTAGTTGAAATATTAAAATATTGGTTTCATTTTTTAATTTCGCCAACCCGCTGCATTAGGTTTGAAGTGAAAGGGTTAAGAAGTGTCACTGACGACCTAAAGAACATCAGTAGGAAACAATGATTCTCACCTCATCCAGTTTGACTTGTTTTCATCGGTGGCGTCCACATAGTAGTAGGAGTCGTTTTCTTTAAGCTATGAACGAGATGAGAGAATCAAGAGTTAGCTGATCTATAAACCAAACTGATACGGCCCACTGCCAAATAGCCTACAATTCCTCAATCCACGCTAACAACCCCCCAGTCTATTTTTCGTCCTTGAGAATCTTAAGGCCCAAATAAACTGCCTCATTATTTCAAAATCAGACCTTACTTACAGCCCAGGCGTACTTGAGGCAGGTCAGCGGGCCTCGTGTTAACTCTCCCACGAAGGGTCCAAAAGTCCACCCCGGCTCCAGCGATGGGATCTTGGCAAAAACGCCCAACTCCTCTTCTTCCTCCTCCTCCGTGGAGCCCCTGGGCAGAGGCCCACTGCCCCCCCGGCGCAGCATGAGACAAGGGGGGAGGGAGCCCACAGCCCGGCAGTTGCCCCCCTCCAACCATGGCTCTCCTCGAACTGCCGTGTCCGGGATGAAGTGGAGCAGTCTGTCGTTACCCTGGCCACTGCTGACGTTGCCATGGGCACCGCTGAAGCTGCTTTGGCCACTGATGGTGCCCTGGGCACCGTTGTCATGGTAGGGCTGGCTCAGCTCGGAACCTTGTTAGAGGCGGACCGGGGTAAGAATTAATTATCTAGAATCCATGTGGATGAAAATGCCCACCAGAATTATGTGGGTAGCAGAACAGCTCTGTAACTCAGTTGGTGGGGCATGTGTACAATGGGGAATGCATACAATGAACCAGGTTCAATTCCTGGAACCAAAGGGACTTTGGAAAGTATTCTGACAGACCCCGGAACTTTCTCCACATTTTGTTGTGTTATTGCAGGGATACCCTAGCCAGTTCCCAGAGATCTATGGTTGGTTGGTTCTCCAACCCCATTTGTGACTACACTGATCTAGCTTTTAAGCAAGCTAATGGTTAAAATCGGGTGCACTAAATTTATGCTGGACAAAGAACCTACAGGACAGTAGATATCCAGGAACATGGTTGGGCAGACCTGAGTAATTTGCTTCATCTTTTTTTGCCATCCAGCTACCCATTCCTAAAATGAAAAAACCGAAACACAATTTTGTGGAAAGTAATGGGGTCTGAATACTTTCCGAAGGAACTTAATATGCACGCTTGACCATAAGTCACTTAGGAAAAGGCACTGCTAAAACGCGCATATTATTATCAGGTAAAATGCGCCTTCTTGAGACAAATATCTATGTAACCTACGTGCAAATATTAAATGCACACACACAATGCCCTGTGCAGTTAGCGTGCACACTGCATACCTGGCTGCTCTGATGACTGCGGCGCGGAATCCCCCCCGCCCGCGCCATACATGAGTTCATAAAACACATCAGCGTGGTGAACCCGTAAATGTGACCTCAGGTTAGTCGGGCTCCCAGTTTTGCACGGGACTATCCTTCGGCACAATCTGCAAACGGCCTGCTGGTTATTTTCAGGCTCCCCTCTATCGTTTGCTTTCAAACCAAAATGTACCCAAACTGTAGAAGTAGCTCTCTTCTTCGAGATAAGATCCATCGTTCATATGCTCGATCAAGACAATAGGCTTCACTTCATATACTGTGCTGATTGTACACGATGAAAGCCAATCAACAGAAAATGCACTATTTACCCCAAAATGATTGGACATACCATTAAGAATGTATACAAAAAACAGGCACCGCGTTATCACATTTCGCGTTCGTGTGTGCGATATCCGCGAGGCTACATGGCGATATCCGGACAAACCGATACTTCCTTTTCATCATCGAGGACAGAATTTGATTGGCATCGATGATCGACGAATTACGTTACAGCGTTTTGACGCGTCAGTAAAAAATCATAACGTATTCAGAGTAGTTTCACGCGATTGGCTCCGATCTACATGGCGGGCTGGTCTTCCTAAAAAGGTCCGCTCGTTTTGCTGCCTTCGGTATTGGAGCGAGCCCTCAGTTTAGATGCAAAATGTGCACAAGTGCACGAAATATCTTTATGTAAATGTCTTAAGATTATCAATGGCAACATATCAATGGGTGTCTGAATTGAGACATGCAAAACCAACTATACATCTAAGTAGATACAGATTCCCTGCAGTGGAATGCACAAACATACGGCCGCTAGTGAAAGTGAGAGAAAATGTCGGCATTAGTCAGTAAGAAAAAACATCGCGAAAGCATATAATTCGAGATACGTTTGAATCGAATCCCAGTTTAGAAGACTTGGAGTTGACCAGACTCACCTAATTGTTCAGAGTAGTAATAGCCGTGCTGAGACGACGTCGCTATGAACTCTGAAAATACATCAGGGTGACGTAGTCGCAGATGATGTCTTATGTTAGTCGTGTTTCCACCTTTGACGAAAACAATTCTCCGGCATAGTCGACAAACCGCCTCGTCAAGCTTCCGAGGCTCTCCTTTATCGTTTGGTTTAAACCCAAAATGCACCCAAATAGGGGATTTTACGTTGGGTTTAGAGACAAGATCCATGATCTCCATAAACCGTGGATGGTCAAGCGTGTAGTCTAATCCACGCGTTCCTACATATCCGTGGGTGCGCTTAATGTTATTTTCCCCGCACGCTGGAAAGAGGGTTCTTCCTGTACTAACCTATACTTTCAACATGGAATGTTTTTCTACGACGAAGTCAAAAATCATTATTTTCTGTCAAATCTAACGTATATGTACATTTTGCTTTTAAAGAAAAGCGTTAACTTAATCCATAATCTATAATTCCCCCTGGACAGTGGCTGTATGCGTTTCAATACTTTGTTAGTAAGTTGTACCTTCGATATCTTTAACAACAATGCCTTATGATCTCTAGTTCATACTTTAAGAATACATTATTGAATCAATATGATATCTTGGCGAAAAGGTATATTTTCATTGTGTTTTACAATACAAAAAAAGTGCCCTCACAACGAAAACATGCAATTTTTCAACATTTCGTGGTGCTACATCAGCTGAGCTGACCTGAGGGGTGTACCTCGAAGCGAGATAACTGTTTTATCAAGGTAACTTCAGGAGTAACTTAGCGACGTCGGGTGTAACTTCCCGTACTACGAAATGTGAATACGTTTTACCCGTGGTATGCTGTCATAGCAATATACGCTGCGTCTGTAAACTGCTCCGAGCGGGTTATCTTCGTAGTTACCTAGATGTTACCCTAAAGAGTCACCGGCCCTCCGCTCACAATTTTGTCGGAAAAAATGCCAACAAATTTGAAAGACCCAATCGACATTGGCGCACGAATTGTGAGAGGCTCACTCGGCATGGCGAAGTTGTTTAGAGACCTTACAAACCTCTAACTTACTCCGATGAGATTCTATATGGAATATATCGATTCTCATCAAAGGGAATTCAGTATCTTTTCCGGGTTCTAGGGCCAGACGTCTCTATTATCACTCGCCGGAGTAATGCCCTTACTGTTTAACAAACTTTTTGCTGAACATCTGAGCAATAATTCCGTTTGCCTTTCAGTTCGCAAGGTGGTACTTGCTCTCATTAAACTGCTGGGTGAGTTTGTTGTGTTCCCAGGCCATATACGCGTTATAAAGATTAAATAGGCTATTTAGGCGATCATAGGTTATTCGTAATGTGAGAATATTTGGGCTATTATTAATATGCATAGACTGGGCATAAACAGAACCCATTTTTGTCCACAGGATTCCCGAGGTTGATTGGTGCGATTACTGTACACATCCCCATTAGAGCGCCTCTGGGAGAACATGAGGGGTATTATGTGAATAGAAAGTAATTTCCCATCAATGTTCAGATATTTGATCATATCGTATTTGATCTGAAATGTAGTCTAGCCTACATTTTGTAATCTAAAAAAATGATATGTATATTCAAGACAATGAATCATGTTCAGCACATTAGGTGGCAATTTTCTTACAATGGCAGTATGTTGAAATGGCCTGAAATCCTTTGTTAAATGACATGTGATCACCATTTAACAGTGACTAGTCTGTGGGCCAGTTGGCCTGGGTCGGTGCATGATTCACGCATCTTTCGGGGAATCCACTCTTGGTCAAATATTAGAACAAGGTAAGACAACCACAAACCTATAGTCCCCCCATCATCCTGTTCTGTGACAATTTCTTTCTATCTTCCCAAGGCATTTTGATGGCCTGCTGCATGGAGACAGAGGGTACCCATGTCTGCGTTACCTGATGACCCCCTATTACAACCCACAAACAAGGGAACAGATTAAATATAACATCGCTCTCAGCAACACAAGTGCCAAGATAGAGATGACATTTGTGGTCATCAAATCATGCTTTGTTGGTCTGCAAGCCTTGCGGGAGCATCCGGAGCGGGCATGTGAGGTGGTGGCAGCATGTGTGGTGGTGGCAGCATGTGAGGTGGGGGCAGCATGTGAGGTGGTGGCAGCATGTGTGGTGGTGGCAGCATGTGAGGTGGGGGCAACATGTGTGGTGCTCCATAACATTGCCACCATTAGAAAAGAAAGAGCATCATGCCACCAGACCCAGTGGACCCAGTGACGTTGAATCACCCAACAGGAAGAGCTGTCAGAGACGTCACCACAAATCAGTTTTTTCACCAATAACAAGACACATTACATTATTCTTCTGATTGATGCATTTATTCATTTGGCATTCTCCCTTTCCATAACATTTTAAGGAAGATTTTACAGATGGTAGAGACATATTGATCAAAGGATGGTCAATTTATAGCATGACCTTTTTGTCATGTTCCAGTTGTTCTATTTCCAGTTTAAGTTTTTTTATTTCTAGACTTTTTTTCTGGCAGTTGAGCTCAAGCATACGCTTATAGAGCAACTGCACATTGTCTGCACTAATGGTGACCATTAGTGTAAGCAACAAAAGTTGTTTTACTGTAGTGTCAAAATGGGAATATTGTATAGGGGGGACAGTTTTCGGCAAGCTCATTCCCTGCCTGCCGAAAATTGCCCGCCCCCTCCATCTTGGGACAGGAAGGTCTGACAAACTTCTAGATCATTTTGGTACCTCAATTGACAATTAAAAGCAACCTATAAAGACACATTTCACAGTTGGAATAGGAATTTGTACAAGCAGTAAAGTTATTTTAGGCTTTATTTTCAGATGGACTGAAATATCACCTCCGACTCTTTCTCCCAATCCCGGATCTGTCATATTTTCGGCTCTATCACGCTCTAACCCTGATACTCCAAATCCACTGCCTGGCTAGCTCCACAGCCTCTCCCCTGAAGGTATTCTCTCCCTGGCTATTGTACTGACATCCCGGTCTCCACCCGTTTGTCATCACCTGTGCCCCAGTTATTCTCACACACACTGAGTAAGTTCCACTCTCTCTTTGTTTTTGTTGTACTGGCGAGGGTGTGCCTTCATAGCATTTTTGACAGCCGGCTCTGGTGCTAGCTGGTATAGACTGGGTTGGCTTGCCATGGCCAGGTTTGGCCGATTCATAGGCGATTAATGAATCTCGTTGCCATGTTTTTTCCAACTTTGCTTCCCCTGCTGTTTCCACTCAGCCCTGGACTACTATGTTTTTTTTACAATTACTATTCTCCCTCCACTCTGGTAACCATTGATAACAACTATCGCCTTCCTTCTGAGGTAACTAGGCGTGCTCGTTCACTGGGCATCCTACGCCGATGCCCCCATATTCATCGGGGCTCTCGTTGCAAATAGTCTGTCAGGGCTAACAGTAGTAACAACATACTATCTCTCTGGTCTTACTTTCGCTCCCATCCATATCTATCATCTCAATCTGTCAATCACAGCTGCCTTTACCCCCTTCAATCTACCACAGTCCTCAACCTCAGCTCAAAATGCCGTTCTACCAACCTCGCTCTTTTAAACACCCGTTCTATGAGTAACAAAGCTCCCCTGCTACATGAACTTGTATTGGACAATCACCTGGACTTCCTCTTCTTAACGGAAACATGGCAACATCCTGAGGATTATCTCTCACTGAATATGGCTACTCCACCTGGTTATAGCTACCTGTGTCAACCCCGCCTCACCGGCCGTGGTGGTGGCCTTGCTGTTCTGCACAAATCTAATTTGTCTCTTCCCTCATTCCTCTCATTTGAATGCATTGCTTATAAATCATCCCATTCCATCATTACTACTCTACCGTCCACCTAAATAAAATGACTAATTTCTCTCTGAGCTAGCTGAACTACTCACCATTTCAGCATCACTTCCCCCCCTCCTTCTACTGCTTGGTGACATGAATATCCACGTTGACTCTCCAAACTCCAAACATACCTCCGATTTCACGGCTCTCCTGGACTGCTTTAATATTACCCAACATGATAATTTTCCAACCCGTATCAAGGGCCACATTCTTGACCTTGTCTGCTCCATTGGCCTCAATCTCCCCTTCACTATTTCCATTGTACGACCACAAGGTCCTGAATTTCTGCTTTTGCTCAAACATACCCCACACTACTAAGAAACGACTATTTTCTTTCCGCAGTTTAAAAGCTGTTGACCCCCTGAAACTCTCTGATGCCATCTGCTCTGCCCTTCCCCTGAATCATGCCCCCACTACTCCTGAGGATCTAGCTAACCAGTTCAACACCACTCTGTCTGTCTCCCTCAATCACATGGCCCCACTACAAACAAAAAACGTTTCCTTCACTTCCTCATCACCCTGGTTTACACCAGAGCTCCAAAACATGAAGCAGCTGGGCCGCCATCTTGAACGCCGGACCAGATCTGGTTTAACTGTACATGCTGAAGACTATAAGCTTCATGTCTCCATGTACAATGATTCCCTCCATCTTGCCAGGACCTCTTACATATCCAACTCCATCACAACCTCAAACACAAACTCCCGGACTCTGTTTTTCACAGTCAACAAACTACTCCAAACACATAGTGAGACCTCCACCTCCTCTTCTCTGCTTGCTAACTCTTTTCTTCAGTTCTTCAAGGACAAGATCACAGACATCCACTCATCTTTGGCTAATCCTCCTCTGTCTGACCCTTCTTCCACAATTAACTACCTTCCATCTCCAGCCCCTATCCTACAAACCTATCTGCATTCTTTTACCCTGGTTTATTCAGAATATATCTCAAAAATAATTGTTTCATCTAAAACAACTACCTGCACCCTGGATCCCATCCTGCATCTCTCATCAAGGTTTGCCTTCCTGCTCTCTGTCCATACATCACTCAAATAGTCAATCTCTCTCTCTCTCATGGCACCGTCCCCTCAAACTACAAAACTGCTGCAGTCACCCCCATCTTAAAGAAACCTGGTCTCGACCCCACCAATTTTCATAACCTCCGCCCCATCTCCAACCTCCTCTTCATTGCAAAAACCCTCGAAAGGTCTGTTGCCTCTCAACTGCAACACCACCTACTCAACAACAGTTTATTTAACCGCTTCAGTCTGGCTTCCGACCGCTCCACAGCACCGAAACTGCCCTCCTCAAGGTTGTCAATGACCTCCTCATCTCTGCTGATACTGGTGCCCTCAACATCCTTATCCTCCTCGACCTGAGTGCTGCATTTGACACTGTTATCCATCAGATTCTTCTTACCAGGCTCGAGGCTCTGGGTGTTGAGGGAACCGCACTCTCGTGGCTACACTCATACCTCACCAACCGTACCCACTTCATCTCCTTCAATGGCCATCATTTTGAATCTGATACACAGGGTGTCCCCCAGGCCTCTGTTCTTGGCCCCTTGCTCTTCATCATCTACATCCTCCCCCTTGGTCAGATCCTCCGTCACTTCAAACTAGACTTTCACTGCTATGCCGACAACACTCAAATCTACCTCAGTACCAGATCTCTCACCAACCCACCTTTGGTCCACATTGAATCCTGTCTATCAGCAATAAAAACATGGATGCAACATAACTTTCTAAAGCTCAACAGTGATAAAACGGAACTATTACTCATTGGTACCAAATCCACCCTCACCAAAACTGGCACCTTTTCTCTCAACATTGATGACACATGATCACAGTCTCTCCAACCCCTCACGCACGCAATCTAGGTGTCATTCTGGACTCTTCTCTCAACTTTGAACACCACATAAAACAGACAGTCAAATCCGCTTTCTTTCATCTCCACAATATTGCCAAGCTAAAGTCCTCCCTCTCCCATACCGCAGCTGAAACCTTAATACATGCACTCATCTCCTCCCGCCCTGACTACTGTAACTCTCTTCTTTCTGGCATCAACTCTTCGTCTCTTCATAAGCTACAACTGGTCCAAAACTCAGCAGCCAGACTCCTCACCCACACCAAGTCCTGGCAGCACATCACCCCTATCCTCCGGGAACTTCACTGGCTCCCTGTAACCCAGCGCATTGACTATAAAATTATTCTGCTCACCTACAAAACCCTCCATCAGCTTGCTCCTCCATACCTCTTCGATCTTATTCGCCAATACCAACCCAATCGGTCACTGCACTCTTTAACGGCTGGCAACCTCATCATCCCCCGGTCCGGCTACGTAGCTTTGGGGACAGGGCTTTCTCTAGGCCCGCTCCAAGGCTTTGGAACTCATTTCCGCAATCCATCCGTGACTCTGAATCTATTACCATCTTCATCCACCGCCTCAAGACTCATCTGTTCTCACAAGCGTTCCCATAGCCCCTCCCCTTCCCCTCGTTCCATTGTCTCGTCCTTGTCCTTTTTCTTTTCATTATCTGTGTATTGTCTACTCAATTGTAAAGCGTCTTTGGGTCTTTAGAAAAGCGCTATATAAATTCAATGTATTATTATTATTATTATTATAGATTGTACAGAAAAAAATTGATTGTTTATTCATCTCTGATATGTCAAATTTAAAGAAGGAACAATCTTAGCAAGTTTTTTTGTTTTTAAGATTAGCATAACATACAGTATAATATGATTATTTGACTACTTAAACTGAACTTCAAAGATGTTTAAAAGAAAAATGTATCTAAAAGAATGTATATTGAAAACAAATGTGTATATTGTGTAGTACAGTGTGTGAACAAGCGTAACGGTATTCTGCGACTGGTTCCTTGTCTCACGGACAGCGAGACAGCCTTTAATGAGACACCAAGAGGACGAATGAATAGTGGAAAAGGAGTGGTGAAGCTCCGTTTAGTCAGGTCTTCTTTTTTCAATACCGATAGACAATAATTAATAAGACAAGGTGCATCCCCACCCTTGATTATAATCTTAATCTATACAAATAAAATGAATAAGGAACCAGGTAAATGTTCATGGACAGACTTCGTCCTTCCTCTCTCTCGTTCCGGGCCTGTAATAAACAACAACTGTGCCAGTTGGCCAATTATTTTCACCTGTGCGCCACTCCCCAGACTGTATTACTCTTGACCTCCAGGGGGGGAGTCGTACTCCCAATTAATTCAGATCCCCCTGAAAGCATTCACGTCAACACACTCTTCAAATCAAAGCTTCATAAATAATAGATTTAACTATAGGATTAACATTCATTATAATTCTATTGATTTGTGAAAATAATTGTATATTCAGAACTTTACTGCTGTTAGTCTAGGATCAATAATTACTGAAATATTTAAAATGTTTAACTTAAGTATAAATCAATATATGCCATAGAATAGTATATGACTTTGAATACCATACACAAAACACATTTTATTATTAAAGTCATACAACAGAAAGCATACATATCCATTATAACAGATTGTTGCTAGTGAAATGCAAACAAATACCCTAAATACAGTAATTGATTGTACATCTCAATATTGAGGACTGATTCATAACATCGTATTGGAGGTGTTGTTATTTTTGTTTGTCCAGATTACGTCATCATGGTCTACTCGGTACGAGAATCAACGAGACATCTTTGGACAAACTCTGCAGGAAGTAAAGAATTTTCTCAGTAAAGTGAAAACATTGTTGGTTATTAATATCAGATAATAGGTTCATGTTTCAAGCAGCGGGTAACATTCATGTTTGTCTTTCCATCGTTTTTTACACTTACTGTCCCGTTAATCTCCCTCTGTTTGTCTCCAGTTCTCTGTCCCCTTCCCTTGTTTGTCTCCAGTTGTTTTTCCTGCCTCTCCCCCTGTTTGTCTCCAGTTGTCTGTCCCCTCCCCCTGTTTGTCTCCAGTTGTCTGTCCCCTCCCTCTGTTTGTCTCCAGTTGTCTGTCCCCTTCCCCTGTTTGTCTCCAGTTGTCTGTCCCCTCCCTCTGTTTGTCTCCAGTTGTCTGTCC
>JACXGK010006411.1:0-28864 GCA_016801125.1 Novumbra hubbsi
AGCCGTAACACTACATCCACCATTGTATAACTCTGGGAGAGATTATTCTTTGTCTTATCTCGCCATCATACCTTTTTTACAGAACTCTTCAGGCTCTTTTAGGTACGTTTTCTTTTAGCAACCTGTAACCTAGATTTTCTGTTCTGGAGGCTTACATTTGTATCTTGTATCTATCTGGCATTTCAATTTTGACGTTTGGCTGGTTTACACTTGTGTGAATAGTACTCTTTTTCCCCTCCTGGCTGATGCTGTGCTGGGCCATAAATATCACCGTTCCGTCAGATCTGTTCCTACCTCCTGGAGAGCACCCCTGATTTGTTTCACTCTGAGGGGGTTTTCTTCACCGCTGAAAGGATTCTTCAGTCATCCACAATTGTGTTCTTCCTTGGTCTACCAAGTCGTTTGACATCTAACCAGCACTTTCTTCTTTATTTTTCTACTTCTTAACGTACCATAAAGTTGATTACGGCACGCCTAATAATTACGTCTATGATTGATTTATTTTGTAAATTCATCCACCTAATGGTGGTCAGCTATACTGGCACTGACAATATAGAGTCCAAGTGCAATGTTAGGCATTTGCAGAGCTAACATTGCAAAACAAAAACCACACCTCATTCATTCATTAATGATACATTTTAATTTTTTGCTGGTGAAACAGCTTTGCATCATCATTCTGCCTAACAATTTAAAATAAGTGTAAATGGAAAATGGAAATGACCTAGAGGAATAATAAAGAGTGCCATATTCCTGAAAGTAGTTCTCAAACAGAGAATTTACACATGTGCAGAATCTCATGCAAGCATGCACTGAAGCATTCACCCTTCAGTCCTGGGGACTAAAGCTCCGGAATAAGATGCGGTCCGCATTCGCTCCCTAAACGATTTGATGTTCCAAACGCATTCATCGTAACATAGTATAAATTGAGTTTAAGAGAGTTAACGTCAATGATCTCCTTTAACCTAATATAGGCTACTGCACAAGTGCAGTCAGGCAGTTTAAATTGCCCCTAGGCCTACTGTCAGTCCGTTTTGTTTACCTCGATCTCCTCCGCACGTGGGGTGGGGGAGGGAGTTCTGGCAGATTAGCGCGCTGAGCATCACAGTGTTAACGTGTTACGACAACAACAGTGAATACGAGAGCTCAGAATACCGTTTTCATCCTCATTGTTCGTGTTGGTCAGCGTTGGAATCTCTCTCCGGACCTAAAACAATTCTTTAGGCCGCAGACCATGTCTCTGTCGGGCTCACAGACTCCAGAGGACACCTTGTACGGTAAGAGTTGATAGGACTGTTCACTTCGTGTCTAATATGAACCACGATTCATTCTTGGGTCAACGCTAAGATGGGTCAATGACGATTGTTTTTGTGATTCTAACTATGGAAACTGCCCTATGACAACGCGTTCTCTGGGTTTTCCAGAGGGATGCACTGTGCTCACTTGTTTTTCTAGGTTAAAATGCTTAATAAATCATTACGAGAAATTTCTGTCAATATAATAACATTGTTGATGTATAAATTATGTTGATCCCCATTAGGCCTACGATACATATTTCTGGTACCAATCAATGAATGATGGATGCGCAGTGACCTCATCTGTTTGTTTACCTAATTTGAATACCTGAAGTTGCCACATGTGCTGGTATAGCAGTTACCCTGTGACATAGTGTATGTATGTCATTGATTTAATGCGTGAGAAAGAGGACATGTTAGCAAGCGAAATGTAACCCAGAAGGTTCTATTTTTGCCAGAAGTTGGCTATTGTGTAAATGGGTTTCATGACTCACCTGTTTGTATCTCACTAAGCCAATTAAGCCCAGGAGATTTCCCTGAAGCTTATACGGTGGCCTACTGTACCGTTTGTTTATAGGCTCCACGGTATGTGGGGGATGTTATCTAGCCGTCAATATAGCACCAAGCATAACCACATGGGAAAAATAAACAGGCTGTGGTTACACAGACTCATAAAGTCCTAATATCACATCTGTGACTTAACACTCGTGTTATATAACCCCGTTTGGCGCTGCTTCTGTGGAAGGGTGCTAGACTATTGACAGACATTGGGTGCTGCTGCAGTGCAGCCTGGTCAACGCCACACACACACACACATACACACACATACACACACACACACACATACACACACATACACACACACACACACATACACACACATACACACACATACACAAGGAGATAGAAAAGGCTGTCAGCCAGTGGTTATGTCATAACTCTCTCATTGGGAGGACAACTGGGGAAATGACACAGAATCCCCTCTGCCCTCCCTTTCCCAACCCCCCCCCCAACCCATACACGGGTCCCCTGATGTCCCCAAAGTATGGAGGGGATGAGACAAAAAGAGGTGATGAGAGGATGACTGTTGACAGCAGGTGATGGCAGCAATCATCCTCTCATCCCCTTTATTTGTTGCTTTAGGGATGTGAGCAGGTGATGATCTTTGCATGCATGCAATTCAGAGAGGGGGGGGGACGGGGAGATGGAGAGAGGGGGAGACATAGAGATAGAGAGATGGAGAGAGGGGAGAGAGAGAGAGAGAGATGGAGAGAGGGGGAGTCATAGAGATAGAGAGGGGGGAGACAGAGAGAGGGGGAGCCATGGAGATGGAGAGAGGGGAGATAGAGACGGGGAGACAGAGAGATGGGGAGATGGAGAGACAGAGAGAAGGAGAGATAGAGGGGGAGACAGAGAGGGGGAGACTGAGAGAGGGGGAGATATAGAGGGGGGGAGAGGAGAGAGGGGGAGATAAAAAGAGGGAGATGAGAGGGAGGACGGTAGCTAATCTCATACAGAAATAAGATCTTACATAAGTAGGCCCTCTGCCAGCCTGTCAGTGGTTGGCTCTGTTTGTTTGTGTTGGTGTGTGTGTGTGTTTGTGTGCCTGCCTGCCTGCTTGCATGTGGCACACAAACACACACACACTAAACCAGGGACCAAAGACAAAGAAAGCACACCACATTGTCACAAATGTCACCTGAAGGTCATTACTAGTTGTCTTATACCGCAGCACGTCAGGACTGGAATGCACGAAAAAAGACACACATCCAACAGGATTGGACATTAACAGGAACTGTTCTTTTAAATGGCTAAACTCTGATGTGTTATTGGTTGCTGAGTCAATTAGACATGACGGGTATCAGCTTATTTGGCCTTTTCACAAGGTTAGGCAAGTTAACTCATTGACCCTGCTTGGCGCCCATGTGCATTACGTGCCATGCCTCGGGTTATCTACTGCAAAGATGGACAAGCAACAACAACAGACAATTACTCTCTCTTTAGATGAGGTTATGTTGGTCTGTATTTAGTCTGTTGATACTTTCTCACCTCACATGCAAGGATGGTGGTTAACAGGCAATGTTGCCAAATGTTGTATAATAAGATTTCTTAATAATACAAAAATAAAAAAATAATTAGACCAGCAACAGAAAAAAATTGCGAATAAAACATTTAAAAGTTAAAAACTACAAATAGTTTGCCCTGTCACCCCTCTCCCCAAACTAATATCACTAGTATTATAACTCAGTAACTCACTTTAACCCACTGGCATGTCGGGCCACTGCTCAAAGGATCATGGGTGGAGCTGGAGGAGCTGATATCCGCGGCAGGCAGCAGGGAGAGTGTGACAGGACAACAACAGGACTCAGCCTCCTGGGCCCTGCAGGGGGAGCTGGAGAGAATCCTACAGGAGGTGCAGCTCGAGTGTGAGAGGAGTAGAGACAGGTCAGTAGATGCCAACAGGAAACGACGCCCCGGTCAGCACTCGTTCTCTCCGCCTCTCAAGTCGGTGTCTAATCAGTCGGGCCGTAGGGGGCGTGGGGACACGTGTGTTTACCGAGCCAAAGCAACGCAACTCCTGCTGTTCTGTGTGCGTCTGTCCGCTGCCACTGGGATCTGTAGTCCTGTTGACTCGGCCTTTGTGTCCAGTCCTCCGCAGGTGGTGACTCCTCCACAAACCGCTGGCACTCCTCCTCACAGTGAAGGAAGCAATAGCAGCACAGACTGTGTGACTATACAGGTAAGATACACACACACACTCAACCTAACATCAAGACCGGTTCTAGGCATAAGTGACATACCCGAATGCTAAGCGCCCGGTCCTTAGTGGTAAGGGCCCCCCTAGCAATTGGGTATGTCACTTGTGTTGACATGGGACCCCCCACAGAGGGCAGATACAATGTTGATTAGGGCCCCTTGAAAGGATGGAGACGGCCCTGCCTAACATGTACATAACTTTCACACCAGCCAGCAACTGGTTGACATCCATCTTTCTTTCCCTGCTCTTAGTCTGAAGAAGAAGGGGACAGGAGGATTAGCTCTGAGTGGGTTTGGGACTGGTCCAGTCGGCCCGAGAACCTGCCACCGAAGTAAGAACAGATGCATAGAATAACCCGATGGAACACTACAGTGGCCTTAAATTGTCTTGTCTCGGCGAACATTAATATTCCCTTTTGCATGCCATTTGTTGATTTATTTGGCTGTATGTTCAGAATGGTTGTCATTTAAAAAGGTGACATTCTTTCATTTTCTGGAAGGCATGAAATATGATGCTACTTAATTAGCTAATTATTGTACCTTATATTCATACAAGAGCCCCATTTCCAGCTAAAGCAAAGCAGCTCCATTGCTTGATGCTGCCACCACCATGCTTTAAAGTATGTACTGACTACTTTGAATGATGAGCTGTGTTGGCATTTCAACAAACATCTTTTAGAAATAAGGCCAAAAGGCTGAAGATTTAGAACTTAGAATAGACTTCTATAACTTCTTATAGTTTCTTATTTATTTTGTGAGAAATCGCCTCAGTGTTGCTACACTAACCCAATGCTCAGATGTGTGGGAAACTGCAATATACATGGAGTGCCCAATATTCTTTTTTAATATTCTGACAAATCATCTGTCTGTGTTTCACTTGAATATTGTAAGTGACATGATCTTTCAAAGTTAAAAAAATTATATCCGTCTTTACGTAAACAAAAGCTGCAAATAAGGTAGATGTAAACGTGCTGCATCCCCTGTATATTCTACACTGCGCCACACTAAACACCTTGAGGAATTCTCCAGTGTTCACTCGGAGGCCGCGTGAGAACTTCTTTTTACCACCTTTGGTGTCTGACTGATGTGGTCCCACGTCTCTCCTTTTCTCCGCCTTCCTCTTCTGATCTGTCTGCGTTTCTGTCTATGCCTCTTTTCCTTTCTGCTCCAGGGAGTTTGTGTTCCAGCATCCGAAGACGTCCACCTCCCTGAGTGTACGGAAAAGTGAGGTACTGAGGAGAGGCCTGTTCTCCTCTGACGTCCTCTTGATCCTCATCCCCTCAATGCTGGCCTCACACCTGCTCACACTGGGATTGGGGTAAAATACACACACACACACACCTGTTCACACTGGGACTGGGGTAAAATATACACAACCCTGCTCACACTAGGACTGGTGTAAATATACACACACCTGCTCACACTGGGACTGGGGTAAATATACACACACACACATACCGGCTCACACTGGGGTAAAATGCCCACACACCGGCTCACACGGGGACTGGGGTGAAATACACACACACACCGGCTCACACATGGGGACTGGGGTGAAATACACACACACACACACACACATGCACACTCTGTCTCACAGTAAAGATTATATAGTAACCTATTATTTGACCACCAGCGCCCTGATGCTCCTATTATGTAAAACATGGATTAATGGCAGAAATCTGTTTTCATACAAGGAGGTCAAAGTGCATAATGAAATTGCAGATTAACGAGTAACGCTTGATTCTTACTATCACTCTTTATCGGCATGCATTTCCCTCTCCCTTCACAGGATCTACATTGGGAAGCGATTGGCTGCCTCTACAACTAGTACTCTGTGACATGTGCTCCAGGGCAGCGCTCCCATTTGCTGACAGCAGGCCAATAGGATCGTCGCCCTCATCATAGGACTCTTGTTGCCCCCCTTTCTCCCTGTCAAGGGGCAATTTAGGACCCAGCCTTTCCTTACCATTGTCTCTCTGTCTGACTGTCCACCATTTGCCAGCAATCTGTGCCAGTCAGTCAGTAACACAGTATCTGAATCAAGAATTTCCCAAGGCCGTGAATTAGTGTGTGTGTGTGTGTTTCAGGGCAGGAGAGTCAACTCAACACCAATTGGGTTAATGATTCAGACAGAGGTAATTCTTCCTCTCGCAGCAGAGTAAGATCTCAAACTAACAAAGAGAAATGAGCGATGACATGGAGAATGTAAAAAGAGAGCACAGGCCACCTAAATATCCAATTAAGTAGTGAAAATGTATTAAAATAGGGTACATAGCCTAGTTCATAAATCTACAAAATCATATTTTAGTGAACAAAATTCAACGTTTCATGTCCACCATGACCAATCTGATTTCTGGGGTTCCTAAATGTCAGAACCGTAAACCGTGGTGATGTACTCAACATTGAGAAATGGTTTATATAACGTTGGGGGAGGGTTTCCACCACATGAACACTGACGAATGCTTTCTATAATGGTCTTAGTGGTTCATGGATTAGCTCTGAGTGGTCTTAGTGTGTTCTTTAACCTATGTACCCATCTGAATGTTTGACCTTTTTTTGAACAACTCATTAAAATGTATTGTTCACACAGCGCTTTGTCATCCATTTTACTATGTAACTTTTTTGTTTCTTTTCCCACTTTGATTGTGTTTTTACCCGTCCAGAAGTGGTTGAAAGCTATGATATAATAGAACATAACTTAAAAGTCAGACACTAGAATAAATAACCCTGGGTCTTCATTCAACTATCTGTCCCAGTTGTTTGTGTAATGCCATTTTTTAAACGCAATATATTCTAATTTAGTCACACAAGAGTGGAAAGAAGGGCTAATAGGCTGTTTCAGTAATGTAGTTCTGGCAAGCCGTCGATCTGTATCGTAAACTACAACATCTGTTGGCTATTTGACAGCTTTTCCATGAGGGGTGAATCATTGTGTATCAAAGTGATTCGCTGGCAAATAATCACCTTGCTACTTCCGTATTACTTGTGTGTCTTAAGATCCAGACTGCACTCACCCACACATTGACACAGTTTTATAGGAGTGACATCATCGACAGCGGGCTGTCTGTATCCATCTGTCATTCTCCCCTTTCTTGACATCACTTCCGAAAGAATTTGGATTAGCAAGAGAACGCTGACGAGGAATCAAGAAACGACTTTTGCGCTTCTCGCTTTCCCACGATCCGAACACTGGCTATGCGTTAGTTAGTCCACTACACACTGGTTAACATCAAATCACCAAACAAATGTTTCTGTTTAGGGTGAACTAGCCCCGTTGTTTAAGAACCATGGCTTATAATCCATTACCAGGTGTGGGATGTGAAGGCTCCTGCTGGGCTAACAATGCTAGCCTAAACACATCGAGCTGACAGCACAACTCTTCAGGAGAGATTGTTGTTGGGAAAACAAACACCTGGTATCCATTCTGTCACGTATATGCGCACAACAGTCCTTTTTGTTCTTTGCACTGTTTAAAAAAACAAAACAATGCATTGAAGAATGAACGTTTCATTTTTCACAGAACTGAAGAAACTTTCTCTGAAGTCCTGGATATTAAGCAGGAGGGCCGGGTGGTTTGAAGCGGGGACATCTAAGCAGATGGTGGGACAGATATCCCACCCTGTACCCGTCTGGGTTTCTCTCACCATCCGCCAGCTCACACAGCAGGCATTCACAGGTGGTGCCGGCTCTACTATAACCCCCTACCATCTCTAACACACCACCCACCACCCACGTCAGCCCCCAACACACCACCCACCTCAGCCCCCAACACACCACCCACCCCAGCCCCCTGACATTTACGCAGCCAGTGTCAGTAAGAACAACTATAGCCTACTTCTTTGCAGGGAGCTGTGTGTCGTCAGAGCATAGTTACGGTATGTTCCGACAGTTTACGACCGTACTAGGACACTTTGTCCCTAGTTTGCATACATTTCAAGTAAACAACCTGGTCTTGAAAAACAAAGTGTGAAACGCCGATTTCACACTTAATGCCTCCAGACATAATCAGAGCGTAGTAACACACATTAGTGGGTGGTAAGTGTGGAGGAGTCTGCTATATTTTTGTCTCTGGTTGAGCTTTTGCCAGCTGTGAGGAGAGACTGATTCAAACAGACCAGGTTTCATGTGGTAAGTGTCCCAGAGTAGTATTGCTATGGGGTGTCCAAAAACACTGGGTAAAATAATGTTCAATCGTGCCTGGTAAGTAAGGAATGCATTCACCTCCGGTGCACGTGTGCAGATAAGAAAGTCATGGTTGTACAAGTAGCGTGCAGCAAATATGGGTCAAATGTTTCTAGGTTTACATGACTCAATGCACTGCAGAGTGTCTGGATACAGCCCTTAGCCATGACACTAATGGGCCATATCCCACAATCCTCTAAGAGTTCAATTTAACTACTTACCCATACCATTACAAGAGTAAATAGTACTGACACTCTAGATTCAGGGTTCAAATCATGGTTTACAACAGTGATTCAGACTCAAGAGAAGAGAATTTAGGTCAGCTGTCTGTGACCATAATCCCTGGACACCAATAAGGAAAGATCACCAATAAGGTAGGTTGTTCTCATGGGTTTTCTGTTTTGTACACTGGTAAAATTAATCTCTTGTTAGTAGTATTTTAGGTAATCCACCAGTAACCTACAGATGAAGCTCTGCCTTCCAGTTGCAATCCCTGATAATTTCCAAATAAGATTGATTATTATATATTCTGATTTCTTGCATAAACAAAGCTCAGGGCATTTCACCAGATATTTTGGATTGCGATTTCTGACTTTTGAGATTAAATGCTAATGATGTGTTTGAGTACGAACCCATGGTTCATCAACCTGAAGAATCACGCTTTTTGTAATGTAAGGACATGAAGTTTCAACTTCAAACTGCATATTCAACCTGGCTGGACACAATGGTCTAGCATCCAAACCTCTGGGAACAGTAGTGCTGTCATTATATTTACATTTATCTAAAAAGTGAAACTGCCACTTTGCTAATGCAGATCCAAAATGCTGACCCTTGTGTGAAGGGCAGCAATTCAGGCAGCTAGAAATCCATTCATTTCCTGAAACTGTGCTTCAGAGAGAAATAGGATGTCTGTCTTTCTGTAAAAGGCATTATCCTTCTGCCCTTCTGTACCGCTAAGGAGAAAAGAAAGAGTCCAGTTTCAAACGGCTTGGTCCAGACTTAGGAATGCATTTAAATTGACATGTCATCTATGACTAAAGATTCAAATAAGGAAGTTCACTTCCCCACATGTGCCTTCAATCTCCTCCTTGATGAATCTATCTTCAGGAAATACATACCTCAAAGTACCATCAGATATCACTAAACAAGGAAGCTAAAACACAATAACGCACTACCAAACACTACAGTTCCTATCTGCAACAAATCTGCGAAACATAAGGGCTGAAACTGGGGGAAAGGTCATTCTGGGAACTATATTCCTAGAATGACATGTAAAAATCCCATTGTCACATGTCAAAATCATTTCAAATTAAAGCAGCTTTCAGGAACTTCACTATGTCCCTCAATCTGACTTGTGCTGAAATTATAATGAAAACTTAAATATAATGATGTTTTGTTCTCTGAACAAAATAAATTTCAGTAGTCTCTTTAAAGATCGACATTTCTACAGTACTGGATGTCCTACACTACTGGATGTCCTGCACTACTGGATGTCCTGCACTACTGGATGTCCTGCACTACTGGATGTCTTGCACTACTGGATGTCCTGCACTACTGGATGTCCTGCACTACTGGATGTCCTGCACTACTGGATGTCTTGCACTACTGGATGTCCTGCACTACTGGATGTCCTGCACTACTGGATGTCCTGCACTACTGGATGTCCTGCACTACTGAATGTCAGCACAGCACTGCATTATTACTCTCTGGGTAACCTCCACGACAGGCGTTCCCCACAACTTATGTTCATTTTCTTTTCATCACATCAGCAGCCGTGCACAGTCAAGCGCCTGAGGTGAACACAGGAATGAAAGAGATTTCTTCATTTGTTCCGACAGCATTGCTAAACCGTAGAAAAACTGACCAAGATTGTCTGTGTATGTAAAAAACAAATAAATACCTTTTATGCGCTACTCACTGAGAATGTCTATTTTTTGTTAGCTTTAGAGTTAGAATTTGCCGTAAAGGATAGGTTAATATGTATGGAGAGTAGGATTTCCAATGTAAATGTTTGAACTCCCTAGAATGTAGTCAAATTGTACTACTAACGTGTGTGTTGCAGTGCAAGATTGTGGAACCGACTAATGTCATAATAGTTTCCATGTGTCATCTCTTCTCTCATACTTCAAATGTATTCTTAGCAGTAGCCCGTCATCTATTCTGTGGACTGGCAAAGACTACTATGTACTGGACCAAAATAAGTTCCCCAGCACTCTTGTAAGAGTCATTTTCAATTTAAATGAATTGATGTCCTGAACAATTCCATCCCAGACATGCTTGGCCCAATGAGACATCATATGAAAGATGGCCTGATGTGTAACGGTTGAAATATTTGCCTCATTTCATTCCCCCTGTCGCTATGTAGCTTTCCAAGTTTCCAAGTTTTTTCAATGTTTTGCTCAAAAACAAATACATTAAACATTAAAAAACTAGTTCTTCTGATAGAACATTTTGTTTTACAAGAGTAATGCTTCCACCGCATTACCAGACCACTTTAATTGTCCCAAAAAATATGATAAATAAAGGATTTAGAGTGCAGTTCCCATTAATTAATGGGAACCTCGCCCATGGCTTTGTTGTTTTGTGTTGATCTTATAGCACACACAGTGATGTTTGCGTAAAAAAATTATTATACAATTCTGTCAGGTAAGCATATGCTAGTTTGTAATTAACACTTAATCAAGAATATTTTGGGGAAAATCTACCAGAAGACTGTTTTTCATTAGCATAATCGCTAACAGCGACAAAGTAGTAAACACACAAAATGCACACTCAAAGACAGACAGACAGGAATGGATTACATGAAAATATTTTTGATGAAAGAATGTTTAATTCATTTTTATTTTAGAAAGATACAACTTTCTCCAGGCATCCCTTACTATTAGAAACTTACACTCCCTAAACACCAGAGGGTTTTGTGTGACTTCAGACAAAGAACAAACAGAAAACGGAATTTGTTAGGCTAGGAAGAGAGATGAAGAGAGAATAGGAGAGTGACCCGGTCAATGAAAGGGCTGACGGAGAGAAGGCGAGAGAGATTGAGAGAGAGTGGGTGAGTAGGGTCGAGGGTGGGGGTGAAAGGTGTATGTCGAGGATGGTGAGTCACTGAGATGATGTACACTCTGAACGTGATCGGTGTGCAGTTTGTGGAACAGCTGCTGGCCAGTCTGTGGCCCGGCTGTATGGGTCCATCTGGTGAACGCATCACCTGGCTCCTCTTACCGCGGTCGGAGCGGGGGCCTCCATTAGCTAGACTTTGGCAATCCCCACTGAGAAAAAACGCTGCGCACTGAAGGCCCAGTTGTTTTGGAAATATGTTTCCCACCCGCTAATAGAGTACACCTTGGTACCGTAGCTTCACCTACATCGTAAATCTTGCGTTGCAATGACGCTTCCAGGCGAAGCATTAAGTGTATGTTACAATGTCCACACTGGAGGACATTTTAAGTGATTTCACAGGCGTCTTAATTGGTAGGTAGACATTTGGCGCAAGCAAATCAAAATGGTCAGGAGTGACCGCATGCAAATTCAGCTGCGATCAATCTATCTGACATCCCAGTTCGCAAAGATTAAGGCATTGCTTTCAGGTGGATACTCAAGGACATGTCTTCTGAAAATCCAAAAGCCTGGTCGCCCCCCATACCCTTATTAGCTTTGTTGACACTTCAAAGACAAAGGAAAACGTCTCATTGGTAAGCGTTGGTTTTTAGTGTCTGACACGACATCATCTTCAACCGAATGAATAAGCTTCTGAAGGGGACAACCTCACGTGGGGTAGCCCAAGGTATCCTCACTGACGCCTTACATTCATGGAACCATAGCAGATGACAGACAATCGATGCATCTGGACAAACTGTACGTCTGGAATGCTTCCTGCAACACGCTCGTCAATAACAAATGTGCAGCGATGGACTTCACACACTCTAAAAAAAAACATCTCAACACATCAGCCCTCTTCGTCCTCCTCCTCCTCACCCGGTCAAAGACGTCCAAGGTGCCGGGTCTCGTACAGAATGTCCTGCAACGTAACGCCCGGGTTAACACCATGACCAAAGATGGCCACTAGAAGCTGTTTCTTCAATTACACACTTCTCAGGAACCCCAGAATACCTACTGGGCCTCTACCGTGGCTACGTAAGATGGGCTTTGGAGTGTTCTGTCCATGTCTGGCAGCACGGTCTCACTTGAGGCTGAAAATGCTCAGCTGGAGCGTGTCCAAAAAAGACAAGGCATAATCATTCTAGGTTGTACACCAGCTACCAGAAAGCACTTGAAGCCTTCGCATCCCGTAGAGCAGACGGCAGCAGATATGTCTGACATTGGCTAAATCCCTGCAGAAATAGCCAGTTTGCAGACTGGCTCCACTGAACCAGACAGCAGATTACTAGACTGCTAACCAGCACCCGCCACAAACCCACGTCTCCCGTTCTATCCTTCACTAAACTGATCGATGCACACAGCTTATGGCCCTGGAAGAAAAGAAATGAATTTTCTAGCTGCCACCGCAATATGCTAAATAACAATTAATCATGTATTTATAAAGCCCTTATATAGCAGAATTTGTCACAAAGCGTCACAAAATAATATGTTATTTAGCATATTTTTTAACATTGCATTATAATCAGAGTGATTTGGCAATTTAAATTATTGTAGTTATTGATAACACAATGACTGATCTATAACTCAACCTATGACAGCATATTCATTAAAACGTACTAGAGCAACAACCCAGAGCAGCTAAAACTGTGACACTCCAATCACACGCCCAGGTTCCAATAAGCACTCCCCCTTTCCATATTTCACTATACTGATCAATGCACACACCATATCATCAACAGGCGTTAGAAAGGTTTTCCCATTATGCATTTTGTTATTTTGCTTCCCCAAACTTTGTCTTTGTAGTTTTGCTGTCTACACCTACAGACGCTACTACTACCACCACCACCTCTATTACTACACTAGTATTACAACCACCACCACTACTACTGCTACTACCATCACCACTACTACTACTACCACCACCACCACTATTACTACACTACTACTACCACCATCACCACTATTACTACACTACTAGGACCACCACCACCACCACTATTACTACACTACTACTACCACCATCACCACTATTACTACACTACTAGGACCACCACCACCACTATTACTACTGACACTACTACAACCACTACTACTACTACCACCACCACCACTATTACTACTGACACTACTACAATCACTACTACTACTACCACCACCACCACCATTACTACCACCATCACCACTATTACTACACTACTACTACCACCACCACCACTATTACTACACTACTACTACCACCACCACCACCACTATTACTATACTACTACTACCACCATCACCACTATTACTACACTACTAGGACCACCACCACCACTATTACTACTGACACTACTACAATCACTACTACTACTACCACCACCACCACCATTACTACCACCATCGCCACTATTACTACACAACTACTACCACCACCACCACTATTACTACAGACACTACTACAATCACTACTACAATCACTACTACTAAATCCTTGTAAAATGTTCTTAAATCTACTTGTCCCCTGCTCCATTTAAACTTAGGAGGACATGAGGTCTTGTCCCATACCTCTAGAGTCCCAGGCTTGAAAGACTTGTTGCTGTCCTTGTCCAAAGCCCTCCTGGTTGTGTTGCAGATCCAGACGATACCTGATGATTCCAGCTGCCACTCTGCCCCCCCCCCCCCAGCCCACATGCATTTATAAATCATTGCAAGTTGCACTTCAGAAATGTCACCTATTACAGTCAGAAGAGGTCTGGTCACCCCTCAGAGTCTGGTTTCTCTCTAGGTTTCTTGCTAGTTCGGCCCTGTTGGGAATCAACAGTGTTTTTACTTACTCCTTGTGGTTTCAGGCTGGGTGTTTTGTAAATGTGTTTTGTAAGGGCTTTATAAATACATTTGATTAATTGACCAGCTCCACTAATACTACTACTACCATCCCTACTGCTACTACCACAACCAACATTACCACTACTATTACACAAGTACTACTACTATCACCACCACCACTACTACCACCTCTTCTAGTATTACTACTACTACTACCTCCTCCACTGCCACTACTACTACTACTATCATCACTACCAATACTACTAACACCTCCACTACCACTACACTAGTACTACAACTACTATCATAACCTCCACTACTACTACTACCTCCTCCACTGCCACTACTACTACTACTATCATCACTACCAATACTACTAACACCTCCACTACCACTACACTAGTACTACAACTACTATCATAACCACCACTACTACTACAACTACTACCACTACTACTAGCACCACCTCCACTATTACAACTACTACACCCACAACTGCAATTATAACTACTAATACTACCACCACTACAACTTTTCCTACAACTTCCATTATTACTGCTAATTACATAGATGAAGTACCTGTAAATGAAGAATGACCTGCCTCCATTTTGTCCTGGAAAAAGCAGACTTGCCTCAGGTTAACAATATTCTCAGGTTACACTACAAGGCCTCATTGTCAGGCTACTTCCTAAGATTACAGCTAAAGATGGAATAAATCTGCATTAGTAATGCTGTATGCATTACATTTTAAAATCCTCATTTACACACATTGATTCAGAATATATTTTCCGGTCCTCTTTTGACCCTTGAAAATTAAGCGTTGTATAATTCATACTCTCAACCTGGAACAACGCGGAACCTAAACAGTCAGACAGAGTAAGATGGATGACATCCTTCACCTCATACAGCGCCTACCAAGGGGGCTTTACTCAAGTATAAGTCCAATTTGATTCTCAGCCAGATTCTCAGCCAGCCCTAGAAGATTATTCTCAAAATCTCTGAAAGTCTCAGTGTGTCCATCGCGTCTCACAGAAATTGGCTTGGGTGTTTTCAGACGGATACCAACCACCCTACAGGATGTGGGGTGATTATTAAGATTTTGGCTCTACTTGCCTGTGTAATGACAGGGAGCAAGCCAATAGGGGGGCTGTAATTTGGGGGTTGGAGTTCCCTCCCTAAACTCTCATCACTGCAACTGAATCAAGTTAGTTTGAGCTATTAACACCATACTGAAGGCTATCAGCAACACACCTTTTGCGTGTATGTGATTGTGCGAGTGTGTGTTGGTGTGAGTATTGCTTTGTGTTTCCGTGTGTGTGTGTATTGGGAAGAAAACCTGAACTGCACATTCTCACATCTGTCTTCCGTCTAAGAATAGCAGCCGTCGTCTCTGGGGTTGGGGTTTGGGTAAACTAGTTTACGAGATTCAGTCTGAGCTCACCGACCAGACGATGACGTGACTCAGTCGAGGGTCTCCAGCAAAGGGGATCCAGAACCTTCTGTGGAAGACATTAACAATAAGTCGACCAATCAGAGGATGTGTAAATATGGTGGTGTCTTGCTTTCTCACATGTTAAAGTCTTGGATGTGATGAGTTCACACTTGCCAAAAGGCCAAAAAGACATTCAAGCAACCACGCAGCACACCTTCTACAACACAGAATATAGGCTACACTGCTAGTCATGGAGAAACTATTACTCCCCGTCTCACTGCAGTATGTTGATGTATCTTCTAGCTAGCTTCTTCTGTATGCCCATTTAAGGTGCAGCCTGAACGGCATTTTGAGGAGATTCCAGTTACGACTTGTGAGAACGCCCCGCTAACCACACATCGAGACGCCTGATACAACACAGAGACTTTGAAATAAATAAAAAAAGTTCCCAGAATTCTCTAACAGGGAACAAACATTGGGATGTTACAACAACAATAAGTTTTACGGCAAACAATGAACACGTTGGGCATCACGCGGAATAGAACAGCAGAATATAAAACACAGTTTTACAATACTGCTTGAGGCACAGCACCTCCCTAATGTAGACTTCAAATTCAAAGGGCGCAAGAATATTATTAAGCCTCACTGCCAAATGTGTTGAGTAGTTTGGGGCCAGATATGTTGTCGACCTCGGACTGTGTTATAGTTATAAGTTATAGTCTGGGATCCGTAAATATATTTACTGGTCATTTCTATGATTCTTGAAGTAAAACTCCCTGCTTCTATCAATCCCCCAAAAATTTTTACTAAACGTTTTTTGTAAGAGCTTCAAAACATTCTTCCAAAAAGTGTTAACCTGGTGGATTGTTAGCCTTTGCATACATAAATAGCACATTTTAATTTCCTCCCGCTCTATCCTTCAGCTTTTTAGCAAAACATGCGCCTACCATTTCCCCAAAAACAAATGACGGATTGTGTCTTTAATTTGTTTTTCATTTCCTGTTCAGAGCCTGGGGATGAAGGGAAAGCTGGCATGCCGGAAAAAGGTGTCGCGTCTGAACCCCTGAAAATCTCCAAGGATCCCAGAAAGTGCCGGGGACGCAGGATGCGTGTGCCCACAAACTGCCACGAGTCAGACTTCATCGCCGCTCTATTGACGCACACGTTTCCCCACTAAACTTCAACGAGCAGGAACGGTGGCACGCATTAAAGAGTCCACACCTTTTCACCTGATTCGCTGTAAGTGAAGCACGTTCACCTCGCCCACAGGAGTTCCTCAGCGCACGACAGAACCCCTGGGTGGGACACAAATCCCCACACAAGCAGCGCTCACACATCCACCCGCCCTCCCATCCCCATGAGAGCCGGCACGGAGGAAGTCTTGGTCACTCCTTCTCTACATGTGGCCCTCTAAAGCCAAACGTAAACCGGCTCGGGGCCTGCTTCCCTGCTCCTCCTCCCTCACTCAGCCTCCAGTCTCTCCCGGTCAACCAGCACACAGCAGCTGTTCCCTGCCTCGCTATGACAGCCTAGTCTTCGCCCCGGTCTGCATTGTGAGCCAAGCACACAGCAGGACACGCACACTCCGGTCGGACCACCTCTCTGACCCGCAGGCGAAACGTCACACCGGAGGAACAGGTCCTGGCACAGCGAGAGGGCAGAATGGAGCTGTGGACGATACTGATTCCGGTTTGGCAGCTGATTTTCAACCTGTGTGTGAACGTGGGAGCTCAGGGCTCAGGTAAGTGGGGACGAATAATCCCTTGGAAGGCGACTCCAGTGTGATCTGGATGCGTCTGGCCAAGTCTGTACTGACGCCGCGACCGCGACACGAAAGGGGTCGCTTCGTAATTAGAGCTTCAAAGTTTTTGTTAGGCACTTGACGGCGGTGAATTTGAGACAAATGATTTAGTATATTCAGACTGTAATGTATTTGTGTAATAAAGCGCTCGGCACGCCACCCCAGAGGGTTGCAATAGACAACAATGAAGCGCTCAGGCGATGATTGATCTAACAGACACTGTGATTGAAAATATAATTCAAACTCAATCCAATCTAACCAAAAGGGCATTTGATACTCTGTCAACAAAGAACAAATGTTCTGATAAATATTTCCTCGGCGTACTTCCATTTGAAAAGACATCCTTCTGCATAACGTTGTGCCATGAATTTAAACTATGAGAGGACGAGTTCTGACTGGTGTACTAATTGATTGTGTGGGGCCTTTGTGTGTGTGTGTGTGTGTGTGTGTACTACCCATTCTGTGTCTTAGTTCAGTGGTAGCTCAGTCACACACATGGGAATAATTACTATTGGAATATTGGAGTGTGGAGGTATGATATTTGTGTGTTGGGTGCTGGGAGTCAAATCTAACTCCCTGCTTCTTGCTCCCTCTCAGCTATTTACTGTATACTCTGCGATCTAAATGTATCCAGAACAATGAAAGAAACATGTACACTAGTTGTGGTTTTTTATATGAAACAAAAAGTTAAAGGTGCAATGAGTCGTTAATACAATAACAACGACAGTGCCAAGGGGTGAAATGCTTAAACATAACATCAGGTATGCAGAGTAATATGGAATCTTTTATTAGCATAATTGAAACAGTATCTGGGTAATGTGAATACATAGTAAGAGGGTTACATAAAGAAGTCGACACCATGTAAACCGGGGGTAGGACGTTATTCATTTTAGCAGAGCAGATGGTTGGGGGGCCGGAACATGATTACAATAATTACACAAAACAATTTGTACACTGCAAATCAACCCCAACTACTTCCAAAAATAGACTGTTAAAGGAAAATTTAAATATTCTGTTTACATTGAGACACGTCCCTTAGTTTATTCATGGAAACACATTGGAAACACTATTTATTTTAGCCAAATTCCTAGGGAACTCAGTCTTTTACATCAAACGCCCAGATTTGGCTTCTTGACGACGCAATTTAGAAACAAAAAATTAATATATCAGAAAAAATGAACTGCGGCCTTGAGAAACATGGAGTCATCTAATAGCACTGTTTGGAAAAGATGGCTGGCATCCATGAAGACAACAGAAAGGGCCAGTGCTCAAGCTGCCACAGCTGAGGGGAAGGAAATGTCCATTCATTAGACCCTCCAGGGGCCAACTGCAGTTGCAATCATGTGAGCAATAAGGGACTGCGTGGTTTTTAGTTTGCTATTTCTCACCAAACAATAGTGAGGTGAGACTGGTGCTTAATTTGTAAATTTAGAGGTGAATGCAGATCCTGTAAATCTTTGGAAGGAACAGGGTGCCGGGTCCAACGAGCCGTAACAGCGGAGGTCCCGGATCCAGATGTATCCGGCACAAATTAAGCACTGGGTGTGACCCAATGCCTGTCTAATCACATAACGTGCATTTATTTATGTCTATGTGTTTATTTCCAGACTTGCCAAATATAAAACAAAACCTACTAAATGTTAGAAGCTGTGTTTTATACCTTGTAAAATAATTAATTTGAATGTCATACTTATTTAAGAGTAGAACATTTAACACCATAAGTGGTTCCAGACGTTAATGCATTCAAATATTCCCACACTGCTAGTTTGGTCATTCGTTTTTAGAATTTGACTCCAAACATCACATGGGCTTTCTGATGGGTCGTTGATGATGATGAGAAGTCTCAAAGTTCTGCCAGTTGGATGAGGACCACAATCTCTGGCTCAGCAACAGTAAGATCTTGGCTGATCATAGAAGTGGGCGGGGGAGAAGTGGTGCAGGTCAAGAGTTTCACGGTTCTGGTAGACATCAACAAGAAATGAATACAGCCCACCCAAATACACAATCATGAAGAAAGCATGTCAGTTCCCCTTCTACTATCAAGAGGCTGGTAAGATTTGTCACTGACCCTCAGCTCTTTAATTCATCATACAGCTGCATTACTTGAGAACTTTTTGACTGGCTTCATCACCATTTTGGTATGGACACCACCCACCCTAGATTACAGAGGGTAGTTCAAACAGCAGAGTTTATCATCCAGGCCATCAACAACAGGTGTAAACATAATACATACACACCAGGATCCACACACACACCGAACTCTAGTCGCACACACCAAACTCCATCCACACACACCGGACTCCACCCGCACACACCAGACTCCACCCACACACCGGACACCACTCACACACACTGGACTCCACTCGCTCAAACTGGACTCCACCCACACACACTGGACTCCACTCGCTCAAACTGGACTCCACCCACACACCGGACACCACACACACATACTGGACTCCACCCACACATACTGGACTCCACCCACACACAACGGACTCCTCCCACACACACTGGACTCCACCTAGACATAACATTGACAAATCTGGAGCCCACAACAACATGTATCCTGATCAAAACAGCCCACCAACGTTAGATTGACCACCATTTCTTCTGCGTGACAATCCCTCTTTTAAAACCAAACCTCTTGAAAGCTAGAATTGGTTAAAGTAACCTGTTTAAATAATAATTCAGTGAAATTAACTAAATATATGCAGTCCGTAAAACTGTCCTAAAAACATAAGTACCCAAAGAGTAGCCTTTAATTTTTAAAGGTCAATGGTTTGTGTAAATGTGAGCTATTCTTTGGGAGCTCACAGGCAATGTTTTGGATAATTAATTATTTCAATTTTGGAACTTCCATCCGCCCCCACTAGTTGCAACTTGACCCCACTGTATTCTGTGGGGTTTGGTTAACTTGGCTATTGTGTCCGAACACTCTACCTATTACAATATCATAAACAAAAACAATTCTTTAGATTTGTCATCCAGTAAGTTTAGAAAACAATTGCAGCATAGTAAGTGATCCTTGTTTTATACTTTTATACGCCAGATTAACAAGGCATAAGCAAAGCGGGCTAGCAATTGGGGAAGTTGTAAAGGCCTGTTGGCAGTTACAAAACGCTCTAAAATGTGGGGTTCATTTTACTCTTGTCCTCCAGCTTGCATTTCATTGAACTATTCCTCCATTACAATCCGCGACCATCCGCGTTAGGGCTAGGGGCAGAGTTCAGTCGTCCTGGTCCTCAGCAGGCCTTCCAGAAGGGCTAGGGCTAGAATTAGGGCTAGGGTTAGGGCTAGGGGCAGAGTTCAGTCGTCCTGGTCCTCAGCAGGCCTTCCAGAAGGGCTAGGGTTAGGGCTGAGGCTAGAGTTAGGGCTAGGGTTATGGCTAGGGTTAGGGCTAGGGTTAGGGCTAGGGGCAGAGTTCAGTCGTCCTGGTCCTCAGCAGGCCTTCCAGAAGGAAGGGTGTTGGTCGCCTCAAACTGGACATAGAAGCTGTTGAGCTGGTCGGGGAGGGAGGCGGTAGGCTGGGCGTCAACGCTGGTTCTCCCTTTATAGTCCGTGATGTGTCTCAGTCCACACCTCATGCGTCTTGTGTCAGAGCTGTGGTAGTTAGACTTCAGCTTATCCCTGTAGACTTTCTTTCCATCTCTGATGGCCTTCCATATGTCATATCTGGACTTCCTCAAAGCCTATAGGGCCCCGGAACTATAGGCAGATGACCGTGCTCTGAGTTTAGCACAGACGTTACCATTAACCCAGGGCTTTTGATTGGGGAATGTCCTAACATGTACGCTCGGCACAACATCATCGATGCACTTGGAGATATATGCTGAGACAGTCTGTGACATGTCCCCATTGGCTGCATCACAGAACATCTGCCAGTCTGTGGTTTCAAAGCAGTCATGGAGAGTGGTAACATATTCCTCATCCCAGCGTTGAACTGCCCGGAACCCGGTTTGTCCTGTTTTAGACGTTGTCTGTTGGTTGGAAGGAGAAGAATGGAGGTACAAAAGTACAGGCATGGGGAGGGGTTTGTAGCTGATTTGTACCTGTGAATAACGATGGTCATTCTGATGCCCACGGGTAGGAAAGTTAATGTGCTGGTGGTATTTCGGCAAAACATTCCTTCAAAACATTCATATTTGCCTCTGGGTGAACGTACACTAGTACATTCATTACTCCATATAGGTCCTGCAGGGGTGTGTAGACTGCTGTGATAATGGCAGGGTGCAAAGTGCCACGCTATCATAGATAAAAGAACATAGACTATATGATTACTTCCAATGTCGTGGAAGATACCAGCCGAAGAAAAATGCAAACACTCAGGGGTCTGTGGATTAAAATGAGACTTGAATAAAAACAAGTTAAGTTGGTTCTGTAGAAGCAACTGTTATTTCACTCTAAAATACGTTATATTACCTGGCCATCTCTTTATGTTAATATACGGACAAATATTCTCTGATTTGCCACCATCATTTCACATTTAATTTTATATCCAAGATTGTTAAACATTGGTGGTGCAAGATAAAGAGTTTTCTTGAAAACAATAAAAGAGCCCCTCGAGCTCTCGTTCACTGCGTCTGACTGACTTTGTTTACACAGTCATTGTTTACACACTTACATTGATTATAATTACTTGTAAATGCGATTTTGGGTTACTGTGTGTGTGAAGAACAATAGACTCGCTGTTCATTTCACACAGACCGGACTTCTGTGTGTGTGTGTGTTTCAAGGATACTCATTGCATGGCTCCACCTGTCGCAAAGCCCCCACATATGTAATTACTGTCTGCACTGCGACACACACACAGAAACCTAAACTGTGTATCTCAGCCTCTCTTTACCAACATTTAAATGTGGAAAGATCAGAGAGAGGAAAACTGGTTAGAACAATAAAATGAGGTGTTAGATTCTAATGCTGTCTACTCTTCATTGGGTTCATGTGAAACAGCATTATTTTATGAAAACCCCATTACACCAACTGGCCATAAAGTGATGCAAATCACCGGTTTCAACCAGTTTTCAAAACCTGAGACAGTCAGGTGTCTGACACTCAACCAATGTTTGATTTAATTTAATGCCACACCTGCCATGAAAAAACTAAAATAACAAAAATAATCGAGTTTCTCTCACATCCCACATTAACCCCTTGGGAAGCGGTTTCTTCAAATGTAATACATGAATGTATCTTAATTATAGGCTTTAAAATCTGTGATAAAGATGGTCACATATCTTTGCAGCTGAGAAATCCCACTGTGTACTGTGATTGGTGGTGATATATCAAAGATGGGGTGAAGTCACTTTTAGACAAGGTGAGATTACCTTTGAAGTATATTTTAAAGATCTTGGCAATTTCTGATTCATGTTTCATTCAGTAGTAAAGTAATTAAACTACAGTGCTTTTTTCTGAAAGTAATTTCATTGAAAATGAAAACCATGATATATATAAAGAATTCAGACTCTTCATTCAGTATCTTGTAGACGCACCTGTGGCTGTGATCCAGCTTTGAGTCTTCTTGTGAATGCCTATAACAGCTTTGAGTCTTCTTGTGAATGCCTATAATAGCTTTGAGTCTTCTTGTGAATGCCTATAACAGCTTTGAGTCTTCTTGTGAATGCCTATAACAGCTTTGAGTCTTCTTGTGAATGCCTATAACAGCCTTGCAGACCTGGATTTGGGTATTTTTTCCATTCTTC
Source organism: Novumbra hubbsi (assembly GCA_016801125.1). Taxonomy (NCBI): domain Eukaryota; kingdom Metazoa; phylum Chordata; class Actinopteri; order Esociformes; family Umbridae; genus Novumbra; species Novumbra hubbsi. The sequence continues at coordinate 23,065 of JACXGK010006411.1, forward strand.
CTTGTAGATCCTCTCAAGCTCAGGCAGCTTGGATGGAGAACATCGGAGAACAGTTATCTTCAGGTCTCTCATTTAGGTGTCTGGGCCACTCAAGGACATTTATACTCATCTTGACTCCAATGTTGTCTTGGCTATGTGCTCACTGTTTTGCTCAATTAAATGTATTCTAGCCAAAGGGGGGGAACGCCAGAGTTTTTACTTGTTCTGCGCTTTTTATTTTTAATAGATAAATGATTGCAAAGCAGAAACTTTGAGTGGCAGTTGATAAATGAAGTTACCATGCCTACCACCACGTTTACATGTTGTACAAACAAACACAACTCCAGGTGTCGGACGTACCTTTTCACATTAATGGACGACGCAACACAGCAAGACATGAAGTAAAGGGGTCTGAATACTTTCCAAAGGAACTCTTTATCAAGTACGTATGAAATAAAAGTTTGTTGCCGTGGCGTCCCGGTGATCTGGGTTGCAGAGGCAGGCTGCCTACTGTTCCTTAGGGGTGGGCCGGTCCCCGATGTATTAAATGGGTTTAGATGTGGTTTTAGGTGGATTTCAGGAACATGGTTTTTCTATAGCTTGATGGATCACGAGAGGACAGGCGAAAAGCTCTGGGAATAAAAACAGACCGTTTCTCATGGTACTCTGTGAGGTGATCCTGACCTACACATGGCATTGACTCCTACAGCCAGGCGGAAGAGAGTGTCTGTTTTCATAACGCGTCCAAACTGACGGAGGAACATAGAAGCTGGTGTGTCTGGCTGGCGCCCTCCCGGTCCGGTACCGAAGTCACGTTGACCCAAACAGAGATCCAAGTGTCTGCCTGGGCTTCCATGTGGACCACAGTGATGCCGGAGACTTTCACAAAGCCCGCGAGATTTACTGCAGGAACCCCCCCCTCCCCGGCGAGAACCGTCCAGGCCAAGCAAGACGGAGCAGCACGAAAGACTGGAACAACAGAAGTTGTCTAGAGCTGAAGAAACACACGCGCCCACACACACACACACGCGCTTGCGATATGTCGTGCAGGGATCACACTGCAATCTTGGCTGTGTGGACGAGGAGAGATGAGGGCAATTTTCCAGAAGCATTTGGGAGCAATTTGATGCCCTCATGACAGCGTGCCTCAGTACACGACTGCTAAGGCACTTTTGTATTCATGTAGGGCCTCAGACCGGCAGGGAGAGATCCAAGGCACATCCTCATGGGGCCCGCGGTGTCCCAAAGGACCTTTAATGGACTACGATTGGATCCCCAGGCTTAACTCTTCAATGGCTTCTACATTCCTCTTATAGAGCTCGGCACAGTTAATCCATAAAGGCTATTTCTGTGGTAAAGTTGGTCAAGCAAAAGGTTGTTCAGGCCGATATGAATTCATCCAGATCTCGATCTTAAAGCCAGTCTTAATGTATGTGCTTTGAAAAAGAAATCTAGTGCCTAAAAAATACTACCTGAAAAATATGTTATGAGTGTCATCGTAAATGTTTACGCAGAAACAAATTTGACCTTGTGCAGGTTGTCCACTTGGTGTGGGTTCTTGTGCAGGTTGTCCACTTGGTGTGGGTTCTTGTGCAGGTTGTCCACTTGGTGTGGGTTCTTGTGCAGGTTGTCCACTTGGTGTGGGTTCTTGTGCAGGTTGTCCACTTGGTGTGGGTTCTTGTGCAGGTTGTCCACTTGGTGTGGGTTCTTGTGCAGGTTGTCCACTTGGTGTGGGTTCTTTCGACCAACGTAGCTTCACGATCATCTGCGTTTGGATGAAAATGTAAATGTGAATCCTGAAAGATTAGCTAGCCAAACTCACCATGTCATTCCATCCAACAGTAGTTTTGTCTGTAAAGTATTACTGATGAGGACTCTTACCCAGGCACTTCCCAAAAACACCTTGCTTAATAACCAAGCCATCCGTCCATGTACCCGGGGTTTATTGTCGCTACACTGAACCACTGAATCATTTTCATCAATCAAATGATGAATCGATATTCATAATTCCCTACTATTTGTGCTACTTCACTTTTCCTTAAACAGTCACCTGACTGATATTTTCCTCCAACTTATTTTCTGTCCCTCAGTCTACGATCTCCTAAAGTCTCCGGACTGTCTGCCAGACCTGCTCCAGGGAGGCCTGGTGGAACAGGGTGTGAACGAGGCTTTCATCCTCACCACCTTCAAGCTGCAGCCCAAGACCGGTGCCACCGTGTTCGGTCTTTACAACCCCCAGGACAACAGCAAGTACTTTGAGTTCACCGTGCTGGGGAAGCTCAACAGAGGTGAGAGACTGGAAGGGAAGGATGGACATTATGCCCATTAAAACCAACGGCTCATCCACTCGCGTGCTGGAAATAAACGTAAAATGATTTCTTTTCCAGCATGATTAATTCAAAGATATTGAATTTGCCCATCAAAGCTCCATCAAAGACACGAGGTGGCGGGCCCTTTAGAGAGGGATGCATAATATATTAAGCGCTTTTCTGTGATGTCGAAAACAGTATTTATTTAGTTTCTTCTCGTTCTTGTCCATTTCGTTATTAATGTATTCGGTTCACTGACGCATTTGAAGTAACGCGTTACACGCCACGCCCCCCCCTTCTCCCTGGCTCCCTCTCAGCCGTGCTGCGCTACTTGAGGACCGACCAGAGGATGAGCTCCATCACCTTCAGCAACATCCCCCTGGCGGATGGCCAGCGCCACCGCCTGCTCTTCCACCTGAAGGGGATGCAGCAGGGCCCGGGGGGGGTAGAACTCCACCTGGACTGCCGGCTGGTGGAGACGGTCCGGGACCTGCCCGCCGTGTTTCAGGGCCTGCCGGCGGGCTACGGCGTGGTGGAGCTGAAGAGCATGCCGGGCAGAGCGGAGGTGACGTGGTTGGATTCATCTCAATGCGGCAACCTATATCTGAAATGACACGGTTGCCTACTGCTGTAAATAAATGCTTAGGTCCTGAAATATTTGTCCACAGCTACAAAATCCCATACATTTAAACTAAGGATTGGACTCTGGGACACCAAATTTGTTGTCATTTCTTGACTCACCAATCCGCCTTCCAAATTAAAATGACCCTAAATCTTAGTCTGGTCTTTTTCTAAAGAAATTCCTTGTGGTTAAACTAACAAAGATACACATAATAAAATAGTTCTAACTGCCATTCTTCACTATGTAACCCTCAATCCAGTATCACAGCTCTACTATTAAATCGAATTAATTCATATTTGACAATTAGTTTTGGACTTTTTCATGGTGGAATCAATTGTGAAAAGAGTGAACTTAGGCACGTAGGGATCCAGGGTAAACAACAAACCCAGCAGCCACCTTGTCTTGATCAAGCGGTCCCTCGGCACTGGTTCCAACTCACCGTGTCCTTGTGGTGTGGTTGCTTCCCAAACAGGAAGAGCTGGAGGAACTGAAGCTGGTGGTGGGAGACACGTTTGAGAACGTAGCCTCACTGCAGAACTGCCATCAACCAGGAGACTCGGTGCAGACGCTGGGTAAGGGTACAAAACCAAAACCACGCCCGGCTCCTTGTTTTTAAAGCGAACATATCATGTCCAGCCGACTGTCTAGTTCAGGCAGAAAAGCATACTTTTTTAAAGCAAAGGCCATTTCTTCTATGCCCCCGCGGCCGTTTTATTTTATTAGTTTGTTTATTTGTTTCTGAAAAGTGAACGTTAGTAACGTTAACCGGCTATTCACACGCACCGTTAACCTAGGCAGAGGGAAGCTGAGACCAGAAAAACCTTTCGTGCGCTTCGATCATGTTCTCCCCCCCCGTGGCTGTTCTCCCATGCAGGGGTCAACACAAAACAGCTGTCCACTCAAATGCTGGAGCTCACCAAGGTGATAAACGAGCTGAAAGATGTCCTTATTCAGCAGGTAACTCTCATGCTTCAGCACATCTGGGAACTGTTACACCTCCCGGCCAGGCGTATTAAAAATAGTGCTCAAATGGGAAACATGTTTCTCTCTAAAGGTCAAAGAGACATCGTTTCTCAGAAACACCATCTCTGAGTGCCAGGCATGTGGTAAGAACTCCCACTCTTACCACCCGTACATCACCAAATGGTTAAACATTCCCACAGCATCTAGATTGGGCCCGAAAGCTTTTTTTTCCTGACTGGTTTGAATGTTCACTTGTAACACGTTTCGTAAGTAATGCATAAAAAGCCACTCGTACTGTCATTGGGCACCTGTGAAGGCCTCGGCGGGAGCGAGGTCATGAAGCCCAAGTGTGCCCCTGGCGTTTGTTTCCGTGACAACGCGTGCGTTGAGACAGACGAAGGGTTAGAGTGCGGACCCTGTCCCGACGGATACACGGGCGACGGCTTCAGCTGCGACGACGTGGACGAGGTAGGGCCCGTGTGAGTTTTTGCGCGTTCGAGGTGTGTGTGTGTGTGTTCATGTTCCATTCCTTTCCAGTGTCAGTTTAATCCGTGCTTCCCGGGGGTGGAGTGTGTGAACACGGCTCCGGGGTTCCGCTGCGAGGCGTGTCCTTTCGGCTACACGGGCGTGGCCCTGGAAGGGGTGGGAGTGGTGTACGCGCAGACGAACAAACAGGTCAGTCAATATCCTAAGACAAAATGGCCCGGTGACATTGTCACTGGGGTAGGTAATCACGTGAAGCCGTTCCAAGCCATGACTAATCACTGGAATTAGTATGCCATCTGTTTTAAGCGTGTACATCTGTCTCCCAGGTCTGTAACGACATTGACGAGTGCAAAGAACCGAACAACGGCGGTTGCACTGCTAATTCTCTCTGTCAGAACTCCGCCGTAAGTTGCCTCAGCAAAACTCATGACCATGAACAAAAATAGCTTGAAGCGAAAGCAAATCTCCTACCCAGGCTTGTGTCTGAATCCTTACTGAATATTGCATCATTTAAAAAGATAACGCACAGGAACAATTCTTTCATGTATTCCGACCTGAATATCTAAGTGGGTTTACAATGAATACAGGCTCTGCTACTAGCGTTGACATTCACCCTACACTGTCACCTGTAGGGTTCCTACGTCTGCGGCGGTTGTAAGACGGGATACACAGGGGACCAGGTGAAGGGTTGTAAGCCGGATAGGAGCTGTGGTAACAGTCTGACCAATCCCTGTCATGTCAACGCCCAGTGTATCGAAGAAAGAGACGGCTCCATCAGCTGTCAGGTGGGGCCTTGAGGATCACCAGCATGCCTTCATTAAAATAAATCTCTTCCACTCTCTCTCTCTCCCACACACACACACACACACTCCCACATGTATGCGCGTCCTGCCTGTAAAGTGTTGTGTTCTTCCTGTCAGTGCGGGGTCGGCTGGGCTGGTAATGGCTACCTGTGTGGGAAGGACACTGACATTGATGGATACCCTGATGAGAAACTCAAGTGCAAGGATGCGCTCTGTAAAAAGGTAACCATGACAACGCAACAAACACAACCGAACGGCACACTCCGATCTCCCCCTCCGTGGCGCTCCACCTCTCCTGCTCTCTCTCCCTCCTCTCACTTCACCCCCCCCCCCACCCGTCCGCGTCTTGTTTTGACGCGGTGTCTGGGAACACAACGGCGGGACGTTTAAATTAATCGTTTCTGTTTTTCGCGTTTCTAGGACAACTGCATACGCGTTCCCAACTCTGGCCAGGAGGACGCCGACAAGGACGGTCAAGGGGACGCCTGCGACGATGACGCAGACGGGGACGGTATTCCGAATGACCAGGTACAACTTGACGGGCGGCTACACCCCCAAACCCTTCCGCACGCGTGCGTCCCGCGGGTTTATTGTCCCCGTCCCGGCTCACTCGCGCCCCCTCTCCCCCTCTCACTCGC
>JACXGK010006412.1:8729-29114 GCA_016801125.1 Novumbra hubbsi
TGGTATATAGTTATCGGGTAGTCTGTCTGTGTTGTAATACAGTTGTTTGGTATATAGTTATCGGGTAGTCTGTCTGTGTTGTAATACAGTTGTTTGGTATATAGTTATCGGGTAGTCTGTCTGTGTTGTAATACAGTTGTTTGGTATATAGTTATCGGGTAGTCTGTCTGTGTTGTAATACAGTTGTTTGGTATATAGTATATCAGGTAGTCTGTCAGCACATGATGTTAGTGTTGTTGCTTTATTTGCAGGAGGGATGTGTGTCAGGCTCAATACTACTGACGTGATATGATGGGAGATGCGTTTTTCGATTTGTAGAGAAGTAGCTGTGTTCGTGTATCTGTGTGTATGTGTACGTGTGTACTCGTGTATTTTGCTGTGAATGCATTAGCAAAATGAAGTAAAGCGACTTACGATAGAGTAGGTCTTGACAAGAGCTTTCTGATAGAGCGGAAGGTTTTCTGTAGTTAGAATGAGGAACACGGCTGTAGCAGAGTGAGGAATGTGTTCATCAACGGAGACGAGACGGTTCTCTGGAGGCAGGCAGGTCTCACCCAGCTCCTGGTCTCACCCAGCTCCCCCTGTCTCACCCAGCTCCCCCAGTCTCACCCAGCTCCCCCTGTCTCACCCAGCTCCTGGTCTCACCCAGCTCCTGGTCTCACCCAGCTCCCCCAGTCTCACCCAGCTCCCCCAGTCTCACCCAGCTCCTGGTCTCACCCAGCTCCTGGTCTCACCCAGCTCCCCCAGTCTCACCCAGCTCCCCCAGTCTCACCCAGCTCCCCCTGTCTCCCCCAGCTCCTGGTCTCACCCAGCTCCCCCTGTCTCACCCAGCTCCCCCTGTCTCACCCAGCTCCTGGTCTCACCCAGTTCCCCCTGTCTCACCCAGCTCCCCCAAACTATAAAGAAATACTCCTGAGTAGTTCTGAATACCCTTCATTTTTGTCTTTTGTAGATAGTATTCAAAGGAAATCAATCCACTTGCAGAAAAGTACAATTTTTATTAAATTTTTACAGGTTGAAATAAAATAAAAAAAATTACATAACTGATAAGCCTACTCAAAAACTAAACGTTTATTCTAGAAAAATTCTCATGAAAACCCATACATCAATAAAAAGCTATTAAAATAGCAAAGCAATCAGCCTAGGCTGCCATAAAGGTGCCAGGGCAACCTGGTGTATCTGTTTGTATGTGTGTGTGTATGTGTGTGTATGTGTGTGTATGTGTGTAGGCCCTGTTCCTGATCTTGGCCCGCGTGTTCACTCACTCGCTGCGGACGGGGTTGTGTTTCGCCGTGCCGTTGAGCCGGACACTCAATCTTAATGGCCGCTGTAACTAGCTCAGGATAAGAGCTTCTGCCAAATGACTAATGAGTAAATGTCAATGTTTTCGTGCGGGTAGATATCATCAATGAGACTTGTGTGCATGTGTTTTCCATGGGCCCAGTGCTGCATCTACTGAAGGAAGGGGCCTCCCCAAACACTCCTGTCTCATCCGGTGGATCTCTCCTACACCTGGTATGAACACACACACTGTGTTTGAGAATGTCATTTGTTTCTATACATTACATTATCAGAATGAAATAATACAGTCCCCATGGTGATAATACTCTTCATGTGTAATGTTCAGTTTACTGGAGGTGGAAGAAATGACTCCGTAATTTAAAATCAATGAACAATGTCTGTTCTTTCTCTCTACCTTTCTCTCTCTCTTTCTCTCTGTGCTCAACCCATAGTGTGCTCGCCATGACAATGTGTTTGCTGCAGAAATTCTGATTGGACGTGGCTTAAATGTCAACCAGCAGGATGAAGATCTCTGGACAGCCCTGCACGTAGCATGTGTGTGTGACCATGAGAACATGCTTATGCTGCTGTTGCTGGTAAGAAATGTACACTCACACACCACGCACACACACACACACAGAAACACACTCACCAGATGTGTGAACGTGAGTCTTGATTTTGCATCCCAACATAAAATAGATGCTTCTCCTAAAGCTGATGACATGAAACCTCAACTCCACATATAGCCTAATTTGCCATATTCAGTCTTTGTGGTGTTGGCGTCCCCCTCCATACACAGCAGGAACCACTGAGCACCATCCAACATCACACACCTGGGATTAGTGAAGCAGTTTGTCTGCTCTGTTCGAATGACTAGTCCTCTCAGAGGTGATTGGGTCAGGTCAGTTCTTGGGATGGAGTCCTCTCAGAGGTGATTGGGTCAGGTCAGTTCTTGGGATGGAGACCTCTCAGAGGTGATTGGGTCAGGTCAGTTCTTGGGATGGAGTCCTCTCAGAGGTGATTGGGTCAGGTCAGTTCTTGGGATGGAGTCCTCTCAGAGGTGATTGGGTCAGGTCAGTTGTTGGGCTTTCAGAGAACTGGAGGGTGGGCTGGGTTTGGGTTGATTAGGTTAAGTGTGACTGTTGACCTTCTATAGCGAGGTGAGCATGAGACACTGAGGAGGAGGCTAGACTCAGTATACAGCCTTCTGTAGGAAGGAGGTTAGACTCAGTATACAGCCTTCTGTAGGAAGGAGGTTAGACTCAATCTACAATCCTCTGTAGGAAGGAGAAGGTTAGACTCGTTATTCAATCCTCTGTAGGAAGGAGGTTAGACTCAGTATACAGCCTTCTGTTGGAAGGAGAAGGTTAAACTCAGTATGCAGCCCTCTGAAGGTGAGAGAGAGAGAGGGGGAGAGACAGAAGAAAAGATAGTAGATTGGCAGTATTTTTGTTTTGCCTATCTTCTGTTCACTTTCAACAGAGACCCACTTTCTAACTAATGAAGTCACATTTACAGGTGTCAAACATACAGATATACATTCAGATAGAGAGACAGAATGAGATTCAGATAGAGAGACAGAATGAGATTCAGATAGAGAGACAGAAAGAGATTCAGATAGAGAGACAGAAAGAGATTCAGATAGAGAGACAGAATGAGATTCAGATAGAGACAGAATGAGATTCAGATAGAGAGACAGAATGAGATTCAGATAGAGACAGAAAGAGATTCAGATAGAGAGACAGAAAGAGATTCAGATAGAGAGACAGAATGAGATTCAGATAGAGACAGAATGAGATTCAGATAGAGAGACAGAATGAGATTCAGATAGAAACAGAAAGAGATTCAGATAGAGAGACAGAATGAGATTCAGATAGAGAGACAGAATGAGATTCAGATAGAGACAGAAAGAGATTCAGATAGAGAGACACAATGAGATTCAGATAGAGAGACAGAAAGAGAAATGTAGAGCAGGGGATGTGAGGCTGAGAGAGGAGTAAGAAGATTTCGTTCTTTCTTCAAGCTGCTATAACCAAAATTATTACATGCCTCTTCAGCTTCCCTTTGGTACAATGTGTGGGAAGACTTCCACTTAAAACTGTGTGTTTTCTACTGACGTCTGTGTGTATGTGACTGTGTGTGTGTGTGTGTGACTGTGTGTGTGTGACTGTGTATGTGTGACTGTGTATGTGACTGTGTGTGTGTATGTGACTGTGTGTGTGTATGTGACGGTGTGTGTGTATGTGACCGTGTGTGGGTGTGTGTGAAATTGTGTGTGTTTTTATGTTACATTGTAGGAATGTGTGCGTGTTCGCCCGTGCATACCAGCATGTGTATGTAAATGTGTGTGTGCTCCACCAAGTAAGATAGCAGGAAGACTTCATCTGCAAGGGGAAGGAGAAAATCAGAAAGCAGAGCTTCTAGAAGGATTAGCTGAGTAACAATCACTCTGAAGCTGTAGTTGCCAGACCGTGTCTTTATGTCCCTCCCCTCGACCGACGCCACACATCTCCAGCACAGCCTCTGCCAGCCTGCCAAGCCAGCCAATCACAGCCACTCTGAAGGATCTGCACCACTCCTGCGTTCTTTGGGGACGAGACGTATGTGACCGCGGATGCTTGTGTCCCACGTAGAGTGACCCGTGGAGTGGCTACGCTACCGGCACCGGTGCCCGTGTTTGCGAAGCAACAGACCGTCGTTTAAGGCGTGCTTGAAATACCGTGTTCGCACAACGAGTTGTGTTTTGTGAGTGGCAGGTGTACTGTGGCAACACAATGTAGATTGACAGGCTCTCCGCTGGCGTCTGAGGACATCCAAACAAAAAATGTCTCCTCCACCTAATTCATGCATTAATCCATTGTGTCACTCCCTTAATCTCATCCTCCATTCATTGCTCTCCACCTCCCCTCCATCTCTCTCCTTGGGTTTTCATCCCTCCATCTGACACAAACGACAGGGGTTACGCTGACTGAGATGTAGTGACTGTATCCACCGGGAAGGACAGGCCTGGGGATTTGGTGGAGGAGGATTTTGGGGTGGGGTTATTCTGTCCCACTGCTGCTAATTCTCTTATCGCCTCACTGCAAACCGCTGGGGTGTGAGGGAGCTTCCAGTTTCATTTGCTCCCCCGACGCCCCAACGTTTTCATAACATTCCCAGACATTATGGTGGGTACTTCTCTGTCTCTCAGCATGTCTCTGGCACTGTGAGGTGAAGCATTTTGCCAGAGCAGTGGAGAGAATTATGGTAATAGGGAATATTTGGATTCTATGACCGGGCAAACACCTACCTCGTTAAACGTGACGTGATTTTGGGATTGTTTATAATGCGGCAGAGTTGTGCCGTATGGAGGTATTTGCTCCAATGCGTTGACAATTTGTTTACTGATCTATGTTGGTGTCTTTATGTGAAGACTCCTGTATAATTGAACACCCCCAGCACAACAGTCACTCCAACAGTACATCAAGACGGCTGGGTTTATTATAGACTATAGTACACTATAGAAATGAGTTCTGTCCATGGTGTCCTCATTGCCTCTTATGAAAAGCCTAAACCCACCGTGGCACCTCTCGTCCATTAACATATCCGATTGAATTTCACGGTGACAATTAAAGCATCGTGATTTGCATGGCTAAAGAGGCCGAGCAGGCAGCGATGAGATGAGATTATCCAGTAGCAGCTAATTGGCAGGTTGTCCTCATTCTGTTCTGACATCTCTGGAAGGGATGGGTCGCTAGATGCCAAACGGGGAAAGGGAGTTAGGGAACAGGAGCGTGGGCTAATTTTGCTTTCCATTGTTGGGTCATTTTACACTGCACGTTGTAAAATGTCTCTGGTTCCTTCCCCTGGTCTCATCTGTCGATAGGGATTCTCCAATGCTGTGTCTTTACCTGACTGCTGGTTTGAATACGATACTGACGTTGTGTTGAATAACTCCAGACTCAGTTGTGTGTGACTTTGGATTTGGATAATACGGCTTATAGCTCTAATTTTCATATTTAAATTCTCCTGGTTTACAGAGGAGGATTGTCATTAGGCGTTTCTTTTTAGACTGTCTGTTGTTATAAAACTTTTGTTGGTTTTGTCATTTTATCTAATTCCCTCGGAAACGCCCGTGGAAGCGATTCCTCTGAATCTGGGGGAGTTTCCTCCTAATTACTATGGAAGAGATATGTTTGAAACTGGAAGGGTTCCCTATGAAATAACTGTGGATGACCAACATACATTTGGCACTTTAAACCAAACAGCTCCAATTGTTTTGTTTTTTAAACACCTCACAACATAACCTTCTGTTCAGTCTTGGTTATCTTCTAGATTATCTTTGTAAACAATTATGATTAATGTATAATAACAGTTTTACATAGCATGCGGGAAATTACCAGAGAGTCTGTCAGAGTGCAGTCCACTGTAAGCTCATTTGTCTAGATGTAGAGACATGTATGAGTCTTTTACTTCCTCCCCAGAGGGTCGCTTCAGCGCTCCCACGGGACTGTCCAGACATGTCCTCTGTTGTTGTCCGTATTGATCCCACCGTGGTTGCCCGGGCAATTCCTATTATGATATGGGCGCTTCGCAGCGTTAACGGATTTCTGTCGCAAGGGTAATGAAGGCTGATCCATCATAATGCGGTGGTCAGGAGCTATGCGTGTCCAGGTCAGATGTCAGGTTGTTAAGCCCGCGCTGCAAACATTAGCGAAACGCGTTTGAAAGGCGTTTCTCTGTGTTAGCGTTCATCGCGTGCCGTCAGAAAGATGAGGCCTAGTGGCAATCGATGGATAAGATAGGTTCCCTGTCCCGATATATACAGTGGCAATCATATCAAATCATGTAATGTAATTTAATATATTGAATCCATGACGCATAGCGAACCCTAAAGTCGTAGCATCAGCAGGCATGTGCTATCCCTCTGTTTTCACCGGCTGACCAGCATGGAGACCATTTATCTGCAGTTTCTCTTTCTTTGGAACAATTTAACCTTTCAGGATCCCACAGTACATTGTTAATATGCCTCACAGTAACTGCTTAGCTTGCTGTCTAAGATGGTAAAATATGATTTGTGACGTGACACTTGACGCGATCAATCTAGTCAAACCCACGGGACATTAAACCCAATGTGATTAACGTGATTTCATCTGTGGCCAATAAGATTTCTCCAGGCAGTGCTCGTACAGTAACTCTATGAGAGCAGCCAAGGGGCTCACCCTCTGTAGGGACTGTGTTGACGTAGCACCCCATGATTGAACACACCCTGAGCCAATCATGCGCAGAGTTGAACAATCTTCCTCCCTTTCTATCTCAGCCACTCCTCCACAGAAGGCACTGAGGAAGCAGCATTTGGGAGATGCCCTACTCAAAGGAAACGTGCCAGATCAATAATACTAATGAGAAGAAAGCAAATCTGCATTTTATTGACTGGAGCAAAAAACATAAACGTGTAGTAGTACCAGCTACAGGAATGACACAGAACGTGTGAATTGGCAGTTGTATGCATTGCGCTCGCGCCCTTCTACTGTTGGAGGGTTGAAAATGAGGAGAGGGTTAATATGATACTGGAGCAAAGGCAGATGTGAAAACTTCTGTCAGATCAAAGTATGTAAATTTTAGCAAAACGAACGAAAGCTAGAAAATAGATTGCGTGCAAACGGATGACATCGCCCATGCCGAAAACACAGACACTCCTGATAAAAAAATATGAATTCATACAATCCACCCACAAATGGTGACCATGGACCCACTTTGAAATGGAAGTGTAAACTAGGCTTTCCAGTTCTGGGCCTTGCTGATGCCCAGGACTGTTTTTCTTCACCCATCGATCATCTGCCCAAAGTCTGTATGATTTTGATAGATGAAAGGCAGTCTCAAAATAGATAGAATATGCACTCGCTGTTGCTCTGTCTCACTGCTTCTTTTTGTTCTCTATTTCTCTCTCCCTCTATCTCTTTCTCCCTCTATCTCTCTCTCCTTCTCTCTCTTTCTCCCACCATCTCTCTCTCCCTCCATCGTTCTCTCCTTCTAGCTGTGCTTCCCTTTTCACAGTGATAAGCCCTTCCTCATGAATAGTCACAAAGCACTAGCAGATGTTGAATGCTAATTCATCCATTCTTTAACCTCCTTACTAACCCTGCTAATGAGTGTCAACCTCTCCTGCTAGACCGGTCTCTACAGAGAGATAGGCACTTCACCCTGAGAAACCGAAGGGCAAATTCCAAACACAGACTTTATTAAAAAATAAATATATTTTATGACATAACATTACCATCCGTTTAACATAATTCATTATGTTATTAATTGATTGCTTAACATTCATGACAAGGTTAGATAAAATAGCTCTGTAGTCTTCCTAGTGCCTGTAAATATTCTTTCTAGCATTGTGGAATTTAAGGTGTTTCAGCAGTGCTCTGATGTGTGCTCAGACTTCCAGTTTTAATGTACCGGGCTTCAGCATTTGGAGGACAGTCAACATCAAGTCCATCGGCTCTGTATTTCTTCCTCATTTTCCTACATTTAGAAAAGGTGAAGTCCCTCCCCTCCCTACTGCCCCCTGGGACCCCACCCACCCCCACCCATGTTATCTGACGGAGGATTAGTCCATAAATCTTTGCTGCATCCTTACATGCTCGTTTGAATTCCATTAGCTGTATATTTTCAATAAAGAGCCTCACTTAAAGTGTCTGTCTTTCTTAGTAGTGTAGTTCCCTTGGGTTGATGGGAGGAGTTTGGGTTCCCAACCAGAGTAGTTCCCGGGTTGATGGGAGGAGTTGGGGTTCCCAACCAGAGTAGTTCCCGGGTTGATGGGAGGAGTTTGGGTTCCCAACCAGAGTAGTTCCCGGGGATGGTGGGAGGAGTTTGGCTTCCCAACCAGGTTTCAGTTGTGCGTGTTAAGACAAATATAGACAAAATGAGGCATATCTGACTGTAGTCTTGTTGGGAGTAGGTTACAAAAACAAAACTCATTGCTAACTGAACACACGTTCATCGTGTCACAGACATCCTAACACACACACACGTCCTGGGGCACTCACAATCTCAGGTTAAATTCATTGTTTAATTCAGTCCATTTAGTGTTGAAGTCCCACAGGTTCCCCTCAGGTACTGACCGCTGAGGGGGCCTGATAATTGAGCATACTTTCTCATCGATCCCCCTCCCCTGATGAATGACCCGAGGAACCACTCAATTAATTTGTTCCTCCTCTGCTCGCTCTCTCTCCTTCCTTTCTCTCCTTCCTCTGTTCTGGAAGGCTGGAGTGAACGTTCTACTGCAGGACGTGAACGGGAACGTTCCACTTGACTATGCCGCAGAGGGAACAGAGACCAGATACATCCTCCAAAAATACCTTGAGGAAAACGGTAATTCTTGGTCCGGTTTCCACCCACACATGGAGTCCTGCCTATTACTTTGCTATTTTTTTTATTCCAGTGCTTCTCAAGTGCTTCTATGAACCAAATGTTCTAGTCAATGTACCATATCTACAGTAGGTATATGTACTTACTTACGTACTGTAAGTAATGAGTACGGTACGTACTCATTTACCCAGCAGTTAGTTTAAATAGAATAAGAATGAAGTGGGGACTTATACTAGAGAAACATTTGTGATGTCCTATACATGAGATAATGTCTTTATTTAATAACATGACATTTAACGGACCATAAGTCATGACCACACAATTACAATGGTAGTTGAGGAGACCAACTGAAAGACATAATTACAAAGTTGACTGCCTTACTGACTGAGGAAAAGATCACAGAAACCCTTAGAGAGAAGCCATACATTCCCTAGTACAGCTCTCACCAAACCTATCTTTCCCAGACAAACCCTATCTATCCCTGACCAACCCTATCATATCCTCTATGTCAATATTACTCAATGTTCAGGGGTTTAGATGGTACAGTGGGTTTAGATGTTAGAGGGGGTTTAGATGGGACAGGAGTTTAGATGGTACATAGGGTTTAGATGGTAGTGGGGGTTAAGATGGTAGAGTGGTTTAGATGGTACAGGGGTTTAGATGGTACATGGGGTTTAGATGGTACTGGGCTTAGATAGTATAGCCGTTTAGATGGGACAGGGGTTTAGATGGTACAGGGGTTTGGATGGTCCATGGGGGTTTAGATGATACATTGCATTTAGATGGTACAGGGTTTTAGATTGTACATGGGGTTTAGATGGTGCAGGGGTTTAGATGATACAGGGGCTTAGACATTAAACGTGTTTAGACAGAGGAACCCTGTCCTCTCACACAGCCAATAACATACATGCTCTCAGCGTCACCCAATGTACATCGAAATAAAAAGAATAGTCAGGTTCAAACAATTATTTGTTGTCACGATAATGCTTTCAGGCATGCTTTCAATGATGCTTTCAGGCATGCTGTCATTTTGCCAAGACAGTGATTCAAACTGTATCCGGTCACAGTGTTGACGTGGCCGTACCCTGGAGTCCAATGCAGGGTACTCTGATATTCCCGTAGCTGTCCTTACTGTTGCCACTTTCTTGTGGTTCTGACACACTTACAGTCACGCCACAATTGTCACTTAGCTTGTCAGGCATGTGTGTGTGCGTGTCTGTGTTTGTACACGGACTGCGTTTGTGTGTGTGTGTGTGTGCCCGTGTGAATGCAAGTGTGTCTATCTGAAGGTGAAGTGGCCCCTCAGGCTGACTGATGGCTAAGTACTTGACTCCAGCAGTGAACAGAGAAGGTCAACCCGAGATGTTAGATGACGAGAGTCTGAACAGACAGCCAAGTAAACCAGGACGAGCAGAACGAGACGCGAAAATACGAAGGCGACAGAGACAGAGAGAAAGAGTCACAACCCCTACACACACACACACCGGTGTTTCCTCCCGGGGCTTGGTCACTTCACGCTAAATTCTCCCTTGATTATTTTTGTTGAGTGAACTTGCAGATTTTGATATCTCGAGACGCCACCTTTTCCGAGGTGAAGTGTGCCACGTTTTTGATGGCACCTCCCCGGAGCGTGAGGAGAAGTATGTCGCAACCGTGTCGAGTGCGTACGCACAGTGTTGACCCGCGACTGAACGACGGGCAGGACCTTGCATGGCGCGTCTCGATCATGGGGTCGCATATTCCACCGCTTACGAATTAAATCTACAAACACAGATAACTCTCGAGTAACGTTTTATACTGTTTCTTGTAATGATAACAAGCCCTGACCCTCACCCGCCTGACAGCTGTACGACAAGCCCAAAGAACAAAGTCATGATATGTTACTGTATTATGCGTTACTTGACTTTGACTGCAATCCGAAAGGACCAATCGGAATGCCTGGTGCGGTTCAGGGGGTTTTAGAGAGGATCTACACCAACCTCGTCAACCCTGATGGAAATAATCAATAGGCAGTCTTGATTAGATGATCGATTGCTGATTGATAGTGGGGTTTTCTAGTGTTCAGTGAAGTAACAGAAAACATTCCTTGAGATGTCGGTCGCACTCAACCTGACGTTTTTGTTTGCCACAGATCAACCAATAGATCCATTGAGAAAAGGTCCGTGGTAACCAACTATCACAGACATTTAATGAGAATAGTTGCAAACTTGATTTCCAGCATTATTTGCCTTATATTTCAAAAAGAAGTGTGTCCAGAGGCATTAAAGGAAGCTAATATTATAAAGCAGTCAAGCGAGCTAAAACAGTTTGCAGAATTGTTTGGACCAAATGCAGTCCTGTTATTCAGAGAAAATCCACTGTCAACTTGTCCTGCACTTATTTAGATGATTGAGGAAATGGATAATACGTTTGAATTGCATTGTTTGATTTGACGGCATCCTTTGATGTTTGATATTGTAGAACTAGACTGAAATTAGCAATAAAAGCTGGGGCCGTTGAACAAGTTGATGAGTTTCAAATTTGAGGCTAATATTGGATGAGCAGTTGTTATGTGGAACAACGGTCAGCCTGAACATTATCCAACAGTCTGTTCCAGTCTGGCAAACAGGATTTACTGTAGAAAACCGACTCCAAGCGTTCATTGTCCATAGCTAAACACTCCGTTAGCATTAATAACATACTTGCTCCTCTTAGATTTCTCTTTTTCTTGATTATACATCACTGTAGTGAGGCGTCTTAATTCTCTACATATTTAAATACATTAAATACATACATATTTAAAATAACCCAAAAAAAAACAGGACACCCCATGGAATATGTTGTTCTTTTTTAAGAAATATGATGATGCTGTGGGCTGATATGAAATGGGCTGTGCATGCAAGAAACCTCCCAAACCTCCCAAAAAGATCTGCATCCGTCCATGTCAGAGACTGGTAGCGAGTTTTAGGAAAGCTTTCATAGAGGTTAATTCAACTAAAGGAGGCAATTCCACCTATTAGGGCATTTTGTGAAATATATGATATCATCGATAGAATGTCATTGTTTTGTGTTCAATTATATCTCCTTTATCTATACATATTGTTTGAAAGAAGATCAAAAATGTATATGCTCATATTTCTCACAAAAAATAACTAAATATTTCATGGGCTGTTGCTTCATCGGATGATGTTGCTGTATCACCCCTAAAAAACCCCAAAGTAAACGTGATGTAGGGCATTCCTCGTCACACAGGAACACAGACCGATCGATAATCAATATCACCACGACAGTAAAAAGAAATGCCCCCTGTGAGCCTGTGACGCTGGAGGGAACGAGAGCAGACCGTCGATCCCATTCAGCCACGGACAGACGACCCTACCGCTCCCCCGTCCAACCCTAGACAGCCTGTAGACGGAAAGCCTGGACATACTCCAGGAAACATTGCTCGCATAAGTCTGTGTCTGATTGTGTCTCTGAATGTGTGCGTGTGTGTGTGTGTTTGCTGTACCAACACAGTGTGTGTGTGTTGTTCCAGGTGTGGACGCGTCGCCTATGAACCCCATACGTACCCAGAGGCCCCACGCCATGTTGTCTGATGTCAGACAGCTGGTCAGCAGCGGGGGCAGTCTGAACCAACACAACGACGATGGGGTCACTCTGGTGACTCGTGCTCTCTACTGCTCCTCCTCTGCTCCTCCATCTATCTGTCTCTCCCCCTTTTTCTCCAGCTCTCTGTGCCTCCCTCTGTCGCTTTCTGTCCTCCTGTCTTTCTCTGCCGGACCGTACGTTCTGTCTGTTGCTGTGCGGTGTTTCTGCGTGGCGCACTTCTTAACCTGTTTCATCTGCACTCTCTCTCTCCTCCTCGTCTATTTCTCCTCTTTCCCTCGTTCTCCTCCTTCCCTCTCACTCCCCGCAGCTCCACATAGCTTGTGCTAGTGGTTACAGGGAGGTGGTGTCTCTTCTACTGGAGAACGGGGCGGATCCTCAGCCGTCTGACAGCAGCTATTGGACGCCACTCCACTTGGCTGCCAAATACGGACAGGTATTGTCCGTATTTTCATATCTGACCTAAAGATTTGTCATGGTAATGGCTGGATGTATACCAGTGCTGTATAACTCATTCTCAGAACAGTACTGGTTAACTAGTTTGTAGGTCCTTACTGGAGGTTTCGATTTACCCCAGCTCTCTGAGACCCAACATGTCTTACCGAAGTTTATCTAACTATCTCCCTCCCTCTCCCTGTCTCTCTCCGTCTCATTCTCTTCCTCCCTCTTCGCTGATAAACGGGTGTTTTTGGGCCTATTGATCTGAGTCTAGCTCAAAGCACAGGCACGGCACCGCGCGGATTCATTCATTCCTTTGAGATTAGCGATGTAATGGTGCTTCTCCCAGGGAAGGAGATTGATATCAGGATTGGGACGGGGCCAAGCGGTGGGGAGGTGGGTGATTGGGTAGGGATCCTCGTGTTGAAGGGAAGAGGGAGTTAAAATCCTGCTGACATGTTCCAATATTTAATTACATTTCTGGGGTTGCGTGGTTCGGGTGCTGACAAAGGAAATGTATTCATATTTAGAAAGGTACTTGTTCTTCTTTGTTCCCCTCCAACAACCTTCTCTGTGGGGTTGCACGGTAATGTCACTGTTCCATTCAGTCCCCCCCCCCCGCGGCTCCACACGTTTACACCTCACCCCTCTCTCTCTGTTACCTCACGCCGTCTTCTGTGATAAGGAAATCACTCATTTGCTGAGGTGCGTGCCCGCGCGTGTGTGGTGTGTGTGTGTGTGTGGTGTGTGAAGCCCAGGATTGATAAAGCTTCTCCCGTAGTCCTAAATCACCTCAGGCCTCCTCCCTAGCAACTCAACGGCCCTGGCCCCCTGCATTCCAACTACAGCCTGACACCCAGTGTATCTGCTCTGCTCTGTCACTCGCTACGGTGTGCACAAGGCCCAGTCGGACAGCAGACAATGGCCTTCACGCACGTCTCTAAAACACACTTTATATTACAGGCAGGTTTAGAGTTTTATTTTTCAATTACACCTGATAAACAAATTAAACATCTATTTGTTTTGGTGGAAACTGAGTTCTCTTATAAATTGCCCCCCCCCCGCTTTATATAATAAGTATGCTGGTCCGCTGGTTTGGTGCCACTAGGCTGCTGTTTGCAGTAACATTAGCTCAAACAGTCAATGTGACTGACCTCTGTAACACTGTGGCTGCTATTTTACTGGCACACGTTATGGGCTAATTCCGCGTAAACAAGTCTCTATCCAAGGCCGTGCTGGCCTATTACTGTAAGAAACAAGGGTTGTCACAGTGT
Organism: Novumbra hubbsi; assembly: GCA_016801125.1. Lineage (NCBI taxonomy): Eukaryota > Metazoa > Chordata > Actinopteri > Esociformes > Umbridae > Novumbra > Novumbra hubbsi. The sequence continues at coordinate 22,652 of JACXGK010006412.1, forward strand.
TCAATTACAACGTTGTTCTTTCCTCCCTTTGTCTGCTCTCAAGACTCCTCTGGCCCCCTTTCCGACCTTTGAACTTGCAAGGGGGGGGGGGGGTAATCTTGTCTCTCTTTGTCTGTCTGTCAGTCAATCTCCTCTCAACTCTCTATCAATCCAGCTAATTGTGTCTACCGTGGATATACAGCATAATCTGTTTTGATTTCCATGCAGAAATGTGTTTTACAAAAGAGACACTTTGGGATACCTCCGGCCTCCGAGCTGATTTAATGTCGGGAATTATGGTGGATTATGGGAAGGTTTCTAGGGCAAACCCGCGGCAAAGACATCCGAGAAGAGCGGCATACACAATGTGATGTAACTCTCTTTTCTTTTTGCCTGTCCCTCTGCAGACAAGTATTGTAAGGCAGCTGCTGAAGCACAGAGCAGACCCAACTCTTCTGAACTGCAACCAAGACAAGCCCTCAGGTATAACAAATGCACCCAAATAGACACACATTCTCTAAGCGCGTGCTAATCATACAAAAAGATGGCTTTTGATGGGTGCATCAGAGCCTTTTCTCTCCCGCCTGTCGTTCTGACGAGCACCAATGTAACCAACACACACACACACACCCTAGCATGTAACCAACACACACACACCCTAGCAGGTAACCAACACACACACACACCCTAGTATGTAACCAACACACACACACACACACACTCTAGCATGTAACCAACACACACACACACACACCCTAGCATGTAACCCACACACACACACCCTAGCAGGTAACCAACACACACACACCCTAGTATGTAACCAACACACACACACACACACTCTAGCATGTAACCAACACACACACATACACACACACACCCTAGCATGTAACCAACACACACACACACCCTAGCATGTAACCAACACACACACACACCCACACACACACACATCCTAGCATGTAACCAACACACACACACACCCTAGCATGTAACCAACACACACACACCCTAGACCATCGATTAACATAGACCTGTGTCTGTGCTCACATCATTGCGTGTGTGAAGTTTAAATATCATGTGGATCATTCATTAACCCAATGTAAATTCAGCTCTATACACTCTGCCTGAACCTGAATCTCTGGACACACACAAACATTCTCAATTAAAACAACCTGGGAGCAATTAAGGTTAACTGCTAAATGATTCTATTAACTACATGATGGGAATAAAGATTGACTATCCTTACCTACGTGCAATTCGTGTATGTAGAAGCAGCTAAGCACCAAAGTTTGTACACAAAGTCCAAATCCTTTCTAATTATGTGTGTGTACGCACAGGTTTGTAAGTGTGCGTGTATTGTATGTGTGTGTGTGTGCATGTCAGAGGAATTGAAAGGTCTTGACAGACAGTGTTTAAGATAACATGTGGACTCAGGTTCTAATTTGGGCTGTAATCCCTCTGTCTACAGAGACAACTGTCGAATTGTACGACATACTGCTACTGATTCCTTATCTGTCTGGTTCCCTAGACAACATGGCTCAAGCACTTAGCGTTTTAGCTACTGCGTACACTGGCTTCACCAGAGCTGCATGTTAGTAACCAAATGCAAGAACACTGCAGGTAAACCACAGCAGTGTGGATGGTGAACTCCTTCGACACTACCAGAGATTGGCAAGTACAACTTTGCAACGGTGCTGTAGAAGTTCAAGAATGTCTAAAGGTCAAATGTCAGTGGTCCTTACTCCAGGAAGCACGTGGAGAGGGACTTGTGCTCTCCCTACTAACCTCTTTTCCTGGGGGGAGCTGTGCAACCTCCCCCCTTCAGGCACACCCTGATGTCATCCCAGCCTCTCCTGCAGTAATCAATAGGCCCCTGTAACATGTAGGCTTAACTCTGGGATTGATGTGACACCGTTGGGAGACAGAAAAAATCCCTTCATTTTCACTTAGACTGAGAATCTGTGCTGTTTGAGAGATGAATATTGAGACTGGATGAGAGCGATAGAGAAAGGTAGGGACGGAGCTGTTCACCTCCCCTTTTCCCAGTTAGACTTCACTACAGATACAAGGGAACCTCCCCCCCCCCTATCTCTGGAGCTCTGATGAATTGATCCTCCATGGCGTCTGTCACAGTGCTTGTGTGTGTTCGGGGTTGGACAAGAAATAGCTTGAATGCTTCAGGGCTCTAACTGTCACTTTGGACGGTGAATAAAAACAAAACCCTGTCACCGATGTTTAGCACATTGATCTCTGAGGACGTCTAACACTGATCGGCCGGCGTTCACAGCCAGTGTTTGTAGAGGTAACCAAGGGCACCCATCGTCGGCCTCTTAAACGGCCCAGGAGCCACGGTGAGACGCAGCTCACTTGACCCCCCCGGTGCCCCTCTGTTCCGGTCCCAGGCATCGCCGCGTCCGACGCCGTCATGGAGATGCTGCTGAGAGAGGAGGAGTCCTGGATAGAGAGGCTGAAGGACCCCTCCGTAGTCCCACCCCCCACCGACCAGCGCTATGACGGAGGCGCCTCTGACCACGCCATCCCCGTCAAGAACCTGTACGTTGGGCCCTCGACCGCACACATGCTGTAGCTGTGGATGTGTTCCTGATCTGCTGTCAGTGTTTAAAACGGCACACATCTCAGTCACATGACGGATGCCTCGGTCCACACCGACTCCCGGTAGCCGCAGTCACCTCTGGATATCGGGGTCACTTCGCGGTTGTGGAGTAAACACGGTTTGTAACCAAGTCCCCCCCCCCCCCAGGACCCCCCTGTCCATGCCCCTGTCGAAGAGGGACAGTCTGCTGGAGAAATGCACCATGTTCAGGGAGGTGGTTGGAGGGCTGAGCAGACAACCCTCGCTGGACAACGTCCTGGACGGACCCAGCAAACTGGAGCAGGCGAGTAAACCCCACAACTGCACTACAGCAAAGTGTGCAGTCCATCCGAGCACCATTATGCACTTCACCTATCATCTCTACCATGGGAATGTTCAGCGCACTTTTTCAGTATGGCCCAGGGTGGGGTTGGTGTGGTAACCTAGGTGATGTCGCAGGTGAAGCTGATGCCTCCGGCGCCCAACGACGACCTGGCTTCTCTCAGCGAGCTCACCGACAGCAGTCTGCTCTACGAGATGCAGAAGCGCTTCGGCAACGACCAGATCTATGTAAGTAGGAGACACACAGAGACACTCAGTGGGCTTGATGTATTGTTCATGAGATAATAGCTTGAGCCCCGCTGTGTTCGGATCCAGAGCTGTGGGGGGAAACCGGTTATCCACCCCACCACACCTCCATCAACGACCAATGGCATGGTCTCTGCTGCCGTAGCGCTGTCAGCCCCCCTCCTCTGACACTCGGTTCTGGGTTGCTGTGGCTGGTGTGTAAGGGGTTTGGGAGCTATTGCCACAGTCTGGTGTCTGGAAAGTGGCCCTGGAAAATCACTTTCTGCTGGCCAGGGACAAGAGCCACGGCTGGGTAGATCAATTGAACTGAGATGTGTACCACATACATGCCTGGATACGGACACACACACACACGCACATAATATGCACACACACATAGATACATTTAACATCTTGAAGAATCAATGCTGAGCTGGGTATGATGGAACAAATCCATGACTGCATCTATGAGAAAATGTTCCATAAATGCTCTACGTGCCTTTTAACCATTGTTCAGTGTCCTCGTCCTGCTAAGTCTGCTGCCCGTTCCTGGGGGGGAACTGGGCTGTACAAAGGCTGGCCTGGAGCCAGATCAATGTGAAACAGCCTGGTTGTTCTCTAACAGCCCTTATTTACTGAACCACAGATGGGGAGAAAACACTGGATGGGTAGACACGGGTGGAGAGGAAGATGGAGGGGAGGAGGAAGAGGCATTGCTATGAAAAAGGAGAGAATTCAGAATGGGCAGAATAAAAGAGCTAATGAAAAAAGCTTAGAGGAGGTAGAGGAGGAGGAAGAGGAGCAGGCAGAAAGCAGGTGGAGAGTGGAGCACAGCTGAGGCATGGGGTTGGGGTAGGAGAGATACGGGGGGTAACCAGGATAAGATGGAAGGAGCCCAGGCGGTGCAGAGGTCCATATGGTCCCCAGCAGGGTGGTCTGAGACAGGGGCTTTGAGAACCGGGCTCCAGCCGGCCTCGGCCTGCTGCTGGGTTTCACAGGGATGGTACGCAGCCAAGCCCAGGGGCCGGAGGAGGACAAAGGAACCGGGGAGGATGAGACGGGGGGCTGTGGGGGATGCGGGATCGGGGTTTGGCCTTGATGGTTTTCCCGACGGAGAGCACACATGAGATTTGGCGAAAGGGTCACGGTAAACCCGGCGCCAATTCGGTTAAACCGCCGAATGTCCTGTACTTGCTCCCGGCTAAAGTTCCCCTCGAGCCCCCGATCTGGAATAATCTAAGCAATGCCCTCGTCATCCATTATGGGTCAAAATGCAGAACTGACCTTAGATGAGCATCTGGGGGGCGACGCTGTGGCTCGTTAACCTTAATGCCTGGCCAGAGGACGAACGGAGCGGCATGTTTTAGCGTCTTAATGAGCACACATCCTAACTCAGCCCCAATAAGGTACTTCTATGAGAAGGAGCTAGTGGTTAGCATTTAGCTGGCCCGAAGGTAACGTGTGTGTGTGTGTGCGAAGTAAGGCTAGGAGCTACAGTGTTAGCAGTAAAGGTTAAGATTTACTCTGTAAGTCTCAGACAGAGGAAGGGGTTTCGGCAGTTGGTAGCCTGTTTAAACAGCCTAGGGCTCTGTCGGTGGGAAAAAGATATAGCCTTTGAAACTCATAATACCTACATGTCTGTCTCTATGCAGTCTTTGCTATTTCTGTTTATGCAAAGGCTTTATAGCATCATGAAATAGCCCCTGGGCCCTGAAGAGCAGCGCTGCTGAGACAAGCCTCCCCAGACCTTGTGTTAGTTTCAGATTGAGTTTGTCGTTGTAACGTGACCTTCAGGCCTAATCATTATTAGGGATTATTTTGCACTGACTTCATCATTTTGCACTGAGCTTCATCATTGAGAAAAAGAGTCTTACTATTACTACGTTGTGTGGTTGTTCTACCTAGCTATATTAACACAAACGTACTGTAGGAATCTGTATTAGAGCATGTGGACTATATTGTAGTATAAAAAAGAAAATGACTGGGTCTTTGTGCTTCCATATTGCTGGCATCTGTGCTTATGCCAGTTATCATTGGCTACCTCTATCTTTCTCATTATTGGACGTTGATAGTACATTTTAATGGTAGCTACGGCTGTATCTGACCCTGAGGAAGTAAAAACGTTTATGTTTTATGTGCGGAAACCCTGTACCGGTCCTGGTAAGAGGAGAAAAGTGTACCATGTAAAAGTTGAGATACACTAGTGACCTAACGACAGTATCTGGAGGTGATCAATTCTACCTCTCCCTTGATATTATTATTAGTAATACTAGAGTGGTTGTTGTTATTGTTGTAATTACTTTGATTATAATTATCAATATTCTGATTGAAGCCGGTGGACAGTGGAGGTCCTTCGAGGTTAAAATGATGAATCCACATTTCAATAGAGAAGATACATGTCACTGTAATTCTCTATTGCTGGAGAAGTAACATGTCCTCTCTGTTTTCAGACCTACATCGGACACATTCTCCTCCTGGTCAACCCCAACAAAGAGCTTCCCATCTATTCTGCTCTGGTGAGGACGCGTGATACAGGAGACAGTCGCACTCTGTATCTGTTATTTTTCTCCATTAAGGTTTTTGCATTTAAAGACATACAGCGCATCTTGTCAGTCCAGAGAAACATGTCTGAATGTATGGTAGAACGAATGCTGTGTGTTTTATGTTCTCTTTTGGGTGATATAATTGAACGATAGCATAGCTTCCAGCCTCCTACTGCTTGTTTACCTTTGAAGCAGGGTCGGTTCTGGGTGGGGAACCAGAGGCTGATGGAAGAGATGTTGAAGGGAGTGCCAGTCAAGGAAACGCTTCCTCCCGGTCTGAAAATTAAATGGCAATGCCCCAGGGCAGTGAAAGGGACATTGCCCTGTGTACTGCGTCATCTTTTGGATTCGTTGCTAAATGGTGTCCTGACACTGTCGGAACTAAAGTTGGCACTTCTTTTAAGATTCTTCCTGTGGTACTTCTTGTAAGATTAGGGGTGTTAACCCTGGGGATCTGTCTGTGTTCCCAATCTGGCCCTCACACTGTGTCGTGACCACCTAATTATCACCTCACACTGTGTCGTGACCACCTAATTATCACCTCACACTGTATCCTGACCACCTAATAATCACCTCACACTGTATCGTGACCACCTAATTATCACCTCACACTGTATCCTGACCACCTAATAATCACCTCACACTGTATCCTGACCACCTAGTTATCCGCTCACACTGTATCCTGACCACCTAATTATCACCTCACATTGTATCGTGACCACCTAATTATCACCTCACACTGTGTCGTGACCACCTAATTATCACCTCACACTGTATC
>JACXGK010006413.1:0-28961 GCA_016801125.1 Novumbra hubbsi
ATCTCTATGCTTTGGGGCTCCCATTCAGGGCATGGCACATGGAGAGGCCTCTAGCCATCTCCATGCCATTGTGGGCTCCCCAGTCAGAGCAGCTGCATTCAGTTGACTCTGATTGGGGAGCCTACTTAGGTTCATTTCTAGCCACACCCGGTGTGGTTTATTGTTTGTGTTTGATGTCGCAACAGCTCACGGTTTGTCTCTGTTTAATTCTGTTTTCAAGCGAATGCTCTACATGTTTTCTGTATATCGTTTTTATGTTAGTTAGTCCTTTCATTTTACGTGTACAGTTTCGTGTAGTTTGTATTTGTTTTGTCTTTGGGATTAAAATCACCTTTCCTTTTGAAAAATGTCTGCATATGGTTCTGCCGCACTACAACACCGTGACAATCTCTTATATAACGGGTTAAAGTTATGTGTAGCATAGTCAACTTCTCAGAAAGCATTCAAATGTCATTGTCTCCACTGCCTCCCAATCTATTCTGTAGGCCATAACTAGAGTAAATGTATGTTCTGATGTATTAACTTTCCTAGCTGACGACATAGTAGTTAACATAGTGTAAAGACCGATTTAACAGCACATGATTCTGACCTGATGTTCTACATTAATACTTAATCTGTTAGTACTTTAATATGAAGATATTTCCATGCCTCTGGCAATGTCCATAGCAAATATCCATCTTACAAGACGTGTAAAATTGAATAGCCGTCCTACAGGTCCAGTGGGTTTTCAAGGTCGACATTAGTTCACCTTAAGAATAGAGACGAATGTCTGCAACAATTTCCTGTTCACAAAGATGCAGACAGGTAATTCAGCTCGAAGCCACCGTCCTCAATAACCCCGATGACAGCAGAGTTGTTGAAACAGTGACGTTGAAATAAAACACAGCATTGTTCTCAAGCTCTTCATCAGTGGTTACTGCTAGCCATTGCTCATTTTCTCCACAGTAATTCCCTTGTTGTACTACGGATCACCACAGTGCTCGTCATTCGGTTGCTGTGCCTGGGTTTCCGGGCTCCTGGCATGCTAACCCATTGATTGAGTAACATAGTGGACTGTATAATGGGGCCACCTAAGGATGGCATCCACATTGCAAGTACAGTTGCCCATTGTGAGATCAAAACATCTTATTAGTAATTTGCCCCAGCTTATTCCTGTGTTGTGCATCGTGAGTGCGTAAAGTTAGTTTGTTAGTATATTTTGGGCTATTTAGTACATGTGTCCAATATAACAAGTGACTTTTCCCCCACCCCATCCAAGAAAGCATTATTACCTTAAATTAGTTCACAGGGCGTCGGTCCCAGGGACAGTAAGCTACTGACATGATGTTCAACTATGTCCAATGCCATTTAAATCATTTGGCAATCTTGGGAGATGTAGGAATTGACTGAAAGTAACATAAGGGCAATCAAATCCCTCAAGATTTACCCTCAAAACATAGCTTTGAAAATGTTTTTTTCAAAGCTATGTCTAATTGGTCAAATATGGATTTTATTTCTGTCCATCATTTTGTTTGTGCCCGTATTTCCCCATTTGGTCTGTAGCATTTTCATGACTGATTGTCGTATGTCTTTAAGAACAAGTCAGAGCCGATGGAAACTAGCACTTATTGCCCACCATCCTGATAAATATGCCAGTCTGAGTATAAATAGACAAGTATCTGCCCACAGAGGTCATTCCATTGATGTACGAGGTCTGAGGAGATGATATGGCTTGCCCACAATCAGCTGAGTCATTCCCAGGAACTCCAAAAAAAGCTCCCATTGCCTTTACTGCTCCCTTACCACTCGCTGGATCGTTCAAATTGAGTGATGATGCTATCAAGACACCCTCCAAAATACAGGATTGTCATAAGCCCCGGCTGATTTATTTATACCAACAATCCCCTGGAGTGTGTGGCTAGTAGTGGAGAGAAGGACAAACCCACTCCCAAATCAGTCACCCATTTGCCCAAGATATGGAATAAAGTGTTATCTATTAATTAGTCTCCATCTGGCAGATCCTATCTGCTACAGTCAACGACATTCAGCCAAACAAATGAACTCCACAATTGCTTATTTAACAGTAGGAATGAAAAAGCCTGGCAAGAATGCTGAACAAGGATGAAACATTACTAGAAAATATACATATTTAGCTTCAACAAATATCTACCTACTTCCATCTCTTGCTCATTAATATATTAGAGATACATACATTGATTTATCAAATTATATCTGCGTCCCTGTCTAATTACAACAAGTTTACGCTTTCCCCCTAAGCAACCACACTAGGTCATTCTGTTTTTATTCTTTTATATACATTTTATAGGTCAAACCTAATTTCCCCCCTTTATTCTTCTCTCTGGGCACTGTTGCTATGTTGTGACCAGTGGAATCACTGGCTTAGCCAAGCCGGATCAATAGTTAACACAGTCCCGGTTTTATCCAAAAGTCTTTAGCTAATATACATGTTTTGAGGCTGAAGCCTTTAGCTAGTGTACCTGTTCTGAGGCTGAAGCCTTAAGCTAATATACATGTTCTGAGGCTGAAGCCTTTAGCTAGTGTACCTGTTTTGAGGCTGAAGCCTTTAGCTAGTGTACCTGTTCTGAGGCTGAAGCCTTAAGCTAATATACATGTTCTGAGGCTGAAGCCTTTAGCTAGTGTACCTGTTCTGAGGCTGAAGCCTTTAGCTAGTATACCTGTTCTGAGGCTGAAGCCTTAAACTGGTATACGTGTTCTGAGGCTGAAGCCTTTAGCTGGTATACGTGTTTTAAGGCTGAAGCCTTTAGCTAGTATACCTGTTCTGAGGCTGAAGCCTTTAGCTGGTATACGTGTTCTGAGGCTGAAGCCTTTAGCTGGTATACGTGTTCTGAGGCTGAAGCCTTAAGCTGGTAGACGTGTTCTGAGGCTGAAGCCTTTAGCTGGTATACCTGTTCTGAGGCTGAAGCCTTTAGCTGGTATACGTGTTCTGAGGCTGAAGCCTTATGCTAATATACATGTTCTGAGGCTGAAGCCTTTAGCTGGTATACCTGTTCTGAGGCTGAAGCCTTTAGCTGGTATACGTGTTCTGAGGCTGAAGCTTTAAGCTAGTATACCTGTTCTGAGGCTGAAGCCTTTAGCTGGTATACGTGTTCTGAGGCCACATATTAACCAGCTGTACAAACACCATATACTCCACCAGCACCTAACCTACACAATTGAGAGATCAATATCCGAGAGCTCCTACATTCAACTATCCACCGGTCCATGGCCAGCAGCATTGTACCAATTTGTTGTCGGCCTATGCCGGACCTCTTGGCATGTTCAACATGCTGCAACCAGGATACCAATGCTGGCCACTGTGAATACCACCCTAGCCATTAGCTTAGTGCACACATGTTCATTTCATACAAATTATGTTGAGGAAGATTTTTATGACGTAGTCAAAGCTTGTTCAGTACCAAAAGCAAACCTGCGTGTGCCGTGTATGGTACACGAACTGATGCATAGGACTGTGAGTAGACAAAATTGAATACATCAGCCATTTTGAGTCTATTTGTATTTATTTCATGCCTCAGTGGTTTTGGGTTCTCCAAGACAGATGGGTCCTAGAGTTGCCAGCGTGTTTGTAATGACGCCACCAGACAATACATGGATTAATTCAAGACATAGGGAGAACGTTTCCAGGTACAGGGGAGGGTGGTTGGATAGACATGGAATACAGTGTCATCAATGGTAAAGATGTGTCTGTTGCGACTGGTGCTTCTGTTAGTTTTTCTTTTTTTCTTAGTGTTGGCCTGTGTGCGTGTGAATAATTCAGCCCTTAATTAAATACCTCTCCATATTTAATTTGTATACCAGAGCTGCCTGAGAAAGCTCATTCTGCCAGGGTGAATGTACATTTTTGCTTTAATTAGAAGTGTATGTCATTGTGTCTTAATCACATGTGAACGAATGCATTTTCTCTCAATAGGAATCCATACCCAGTGACAGCGGTCACTCCTCATCATGCTAAATTCTTAATAGGAATTAAGTTATTTTGAGAACCCACTTCTAAATCTTTTGATGGCTCATACATATTTAGGGCTGCATTAACTTAGACAAAAAGGTTAATAAATGCGTCCTCATTTACACAACATTGCTAGATTCCTGATTGCAGTGTGTCAGGAGAGAATGCCAGTCAGCTAATGATATTCCTGTATTGACAATGGCTGAGTTTGTTAAATGTACAGGTATTGTATCTGGTCTATGGAAGGCACAATTTGGACCTCCCATTACCTCAAAGAGGAATCACAGCAATCATTGAAAATGTGCCTAGGTTCATAGATCTCTATAATAAATATAAAACGCTCATTGTTTTACTGTATGTCAAGGTGTGTGACTGTCTCACAATGTTATTGCACTCACGGTCCTCTTCAAGTCCCCTCACAGCATGTCTACAGGATTGCTTCCATTCCATAACCCTCCATGTGCTTTGACTAGGCCAAACAACTACTTTTAACTCAGCACATTTCATACGTTTTGGTTTTAACCCAGCTGTGGTCAAATGTCAACCTTATCTTGATATTCTTTTTTGAAAGCAAAGGCCTCCTTGAAAGCAAGACACTCTCTAATGATATTCTAATAAATTCACCTGTTTTGCTACCGCTGATATTATGTGACTTTAAAGCTGTCAGAGGGGTGTATTAACTTTAAGTTTTTTATTTTATTTTAATTGCACAAAAAGTTTTTGATTACACTTATCAACGAATGTGGTTAGACTTCAGCATCCAATACAAGTATCCATTTGTCCAAATATATATATTTCTAAAGGATGCACCTTTTTTTCTTAAACGACATGAAAGTATTTCCAAAATATGTTCTATGTATCACAATAATTTAAGCTTCAAAGGTTGTGTATTTTTACCGTGACCGAGCATTGTCTTCTAGAACATGAGGGGCAGCTGTGACGTAAGTCTGTCTGTAGCTGCGCCAACGGTCACCCTGAGTGAGAGAGCTAAGCACTTTGACAGACAGCCTAAATATAAGTTAAGAGAGATTTATGAACCCAGACACATTTCCAGCAACCTATACGGTCGACACTCTTTGTTTTCAGTCGAAGCCAATGGCGGCCAATATTATCCCGCTACCCTTATCTTTGACCATCATTACCCCTGAGACAATCCTAATGACTACTTCTGCTCACAATTTCAGACTGCAGCCACTCGCCAGTGTTCTGACTTCACAAAAGGCGAGCCGATGATGAATCCTAGGGGGATGTCATTAAGATGAGCTTTCATGGTGCCAATTTGTTGTTGCTGATTTAACATTCAATTGGGCTCGCATGTGATACTGTCCGGACACCTGCAGTAGATCCAGTATTTGGCCTTGCGTGTTTTCTTTCTTCCCGTTGATGCTTTGATGTTGCCTCCCTTTATATTCCCTAATTGGCCGGGGATCCAGCCGCAGCGAAGATGGACACTGTTTGTGTGTGTGTGTGTGTGTTACGATGACCCTGACGTCTTGAAATCTACTCACAAAAATGATCTGTCCCCTTTGCGGTGTGACGTGGACTTTCTAGGAGAGTGGGGTGGCGGGGGGGTGAGGAGGTTGCTAGGAGGTGGTGAAGGACATATGGGCAGGGAGAGACAGAGGGGAAGACACATTCATTTGTTCTTTAGAACTTCAAAACTCCAGGTCCATACATACTGAGGTCTTCTATTCCAAGTACCTTTACTGGGAGCTCGCCTACACACTGTAGTTGTTTACTCCTCTCTCTTTCACTCTCTCTCCTTTCCAATCCCGAGGGTCTGTTGCTAGGCTCTTTTATCTTTTATCTCCAATATTTCTTTTTTTTTTTTACACATGAAGAGTCCCGGGTGATTTTCTACATATTTGTTCCTGCAAACGTGTGATACAATATGATTTGAGACGACGTGGAGGATTTGTGCGGCTGACTTGAGCTGGACGGGATGGTGCGGTCGCGATGATTGACGCTCCCTGCCTGTCCTCCCCCTCATCGTGTGACAAAGGCGGTCCGGTAGGCTGTGGGGTTGTGATGGTGATGGGAGTGCCGCGAAAGAGTGATACAGATGAAAATATGAGGGATGAACCGAGAACAAACGGAAGGTGATGTGGAGAAAGAGGTGAAGGAACGAGAGAGATGGAGAGAGAGATAGCGAGGCAAAGAGACAGAAGGGGAGCAAGAGAGATCGCCAGGCCTCTCACATTCCATTCTTCTTAACAACAATTCTGGTCCTCCAAGTCCACCGATCACTACTACGAGTCTTTCAGGACAACCGTGACTGAGAAATCGCCTTAGCACTCAAGTTATTTTGTTTTCCTGTCTCCTCTCCTCTTTCTCACTCTTTCTCGCTCTCTCTCTTCATCCCAAGGGAGCTGTTGTTGCTAGGGTCTCAAATCCTTAGCTTCTCTACGGTATGTCTTATTTTAGAAACGTTTGAAGGGTCTGGCGACTTTTAGGATCCATCAAAGGTGTGAAATAATACAATCTGAAATAAAGGCTTTTTGCAGCTGGCTTGACCTCGGGTGGATGTTGCCATTTGCTCTGATGGAGCAGCTCCCAGCTGCTGTTTGTCTGCCTGGGGTCTCCGCTGCTCTGCTGCTCCGCTGCTCTGCTGCTCCACAGCAACTCCAGAGTCATAGGAATTTGGGCCGTGGCAAAGATCTGACTAGGAGCAAGCACACGTTGACATTTGTCTGTTTGTGTCGTGGTGTTATTTTCTCCCCCGGTAGCTGAGTTGGGCCTTTCTACACCTGTCCCGTCACAACCTAATCCTACACGGCCAAGGAATACTTCGAGATAACGTCTCATATAGTGTCCTGGTCTAGTCTATTCGTACTGCAATGTCAAGTATTTGGATGCGTTCAACTTTAGCTGTCACGATAGCGTAGCATCCAGGGCCAAATCCATACAAATAAAACGTTATCTTCTACTTGTTATACAGAGCCCTTGCTATACACCATGCATAGTATATATCTCCACACATTATACCAACCTCTTACCTAAACAGAGAGCTCCGCTTTGAGAAAAGCCTAAGAGCCTTCAGTGGTTTTCCCCTTCACCATGCCCAGCTAGGGACACCAGTGGACCGGAGTGGGGAAACACCTGCCACAATCGTGATACGTGACACTTCTCGCTCCTCTCACTTCGGGGGGATCCAAGCATTTGCATGCAACAGAGAGATGGTTCGTCCAAGGTGAGCTCACCACGACGCAGCGAATATGCGTTTGTAAAAAGGGTCTGCCCAGTTGGGATTTGCTTCAACCTTATCAGGCTTGTGTTAAACTGCATGATGGGAACTTTGATAGGGCGCTGGTGGATCAGTGGAGACAGGAGTGTGTGTCTCAGTCATACACTTGACATTTTCATCCTAGCAAATGCTCCTGAATCTTGGGAAGACCCTTCAATTTAATATAAGATTGAATAAGGGCTCAGAAATGGAAAAGATACATTTGGCACAAAGGGTTTTACAGAAATGGATAAAGACTAAAGTTAATGAAATATTTTCCTCTGAATGCTGTGGGATCAATGTGTGTGGAGTTTCTCCACTGGATTTGAGAGGTGGCAGTGCTGTATCACCAGTGCTTTGAAGTGAGGCACGTGCATGTCAAATATCTCTATTTTTTGCAACTAGGAAGGGCTTTAACTGGCTGGCCAGCCATTCATACTCTGTGGATACTTTATATAGGCTGGAAATAGCAGCCACAGGGAAAAAACTTGACCTCACCTCACATCTAGAGTGATTGACGCCCAGCCAATACCTCAGCTGAATACACTATTAACAAGAATATCATGGAGATATGGATCATGTTGTGTTATGGATGGTATTGTACCATGGTTCTCTGAGAATAACCTGTCAGTCACCCTTTTCCTGGTTCTTCACCAAGCTCAGTGTTCCTGCCGGAATATTTGCTATATTAACCCTTTCTTGAGGTTTTCTGATTGATACTTGACAGGTTTTTATCTCAGCTCTGTTTTCCAATACATTGTTTTATGGAATCATAACTATGTGGTTAGAGTTGGAAATGTACATTTATAATTATCAACTCTAACAAAACACATTAAGATATGACAGCACATTCCCCTATTAAATAAGTAGTCATGCATAGTACATGGTACTAAACTAAGAGAGAGTATGTTCTCACTGTTTTGTAATTCAGCAGACATCCATAAGGTGGGAGCAAATGAAGGATGTTCCCTTTAATATTTGAAAAGGGGGATTGTGCCACACATTGTTTTAGCTGTGCCTTCAATCAATTCATTCGGATTCATCTGCTTTGTGATTTCCAACTGGATTGCATTGATATTTCTGTTGTAAAAAATATGCAACAGACTCCAAATGCAAAGGCAAAGTCTAGAGTGTAGATTAGGCATGGACCATGATGTCCAATAAGAACATGTAAAAACAGTTGACTGTACTTATAGGTGAATGCCAGGTTACTAACCCTTTCCTTTCAATCCAGATCTCTAATTACTCTCTATTTAACTGTTTAAAAAAGGACAGTGTTCACAGTTAGTGTATTCATTCATTCAACTATTATTCAACTAAGTACATTGCTTAAGAATCATTTCTCATTTTCTATCCAGCAAAAATAATTCAATTGCAAGACACGACAGTACACAGACAAACATAATTACTGTAAAACTGTGTATTAAAGGTAAAGAAACACAAAAGAAAATGACATATTAATGGTCAAATTAACATTAAATGACATTAAATAAAGGACACATATATTCAGATATGTTGAGGAGATTCATTAGGTGCAATTTATTTTAGTTTCTGTGAGGCTTAAGGATATGTTGCTTCTCTTTCCATTCATTTGCATCGACCAACAAAGTATAAGCTTTAGGTTGGACCAGAATGAGATACTATTGGAGCTGTGCAGTTGTTAAGGAGTGACTATTGGAGCTGCAGTAGTTAAGGAGGGAGCAAGATAGAGGTGACATTTACCTAAAAGGGACTTATTAATAACTCTGTACCAATGAGTATGTGGTCCTCGGGTGTGTTGGAAAACAGGAGGATCAATTAACTAGAGTGTTGTGAAAGGTCAAAGTAACAAGTGTTGAAGTGACCACAGGTTTCAAAACATTTGGCAGGGTGGCAAATTACATCTAAGTTATGGTGGAGCTTTTTAGCGGCAAGCTTAAACACCATAGTTGAGGATAGGCAGAATGGTTATTTTTACAAGTTCGTATTTGGCACCATGGTTGAAAGATGCCTTAACAACAAACCATTTCTGGATTCAACTTCAGGTTTTAAATAGTGCAGAAAAAACAAATACCAGGGAGAGGCAAGTTGAGGCTTTGTTTTTAGACCATACTTTTTTTATTGAGGATTTGGAGGCCAGATAAGAAATGTTTTAGATGGAAGGGGATTTGATTGGTGATCTGTTCTCTGTTGTTCCCGTTTAAGCCAGACTGGTTCAGGTGTTTTTTTTGCCTCATTAACACTGAATTCACTTGTTGATGGTGTTCCTCAAATCTAATTAATACACCGGCAACATTGTGAGTAACTGTTCCAATAAACTAAGTATGAGTAATAACAATTGTATTAATACATTTTAGCCCATGGTCTAGAAGGCAAATTGCTTGAATGGCAAATTATACTAAATATAATTAAATAGAACTCCAGAAATATGTCCTTACACCTTAGTCAAATCATTATTCTATTTACTGGCCTCATCTAGATATTCACATACTGCACATTCTGGAGTTCACAGTCGGTTTAACAGATGTATTTTCCTATTTTACAATTGAAGTGTCCCAGTAAAATTGTATATGCACAATAGTTTTTTAATTTGTTTCCTACCACAGCTGCCTCACCAGCCTACGCAATGCCAATCACAACGAATCAATCAATCAGGCAAAATAATATTTTGTCCCAAGATATTATGCCCACAGGCGCAACATGCTACCAGCGACTTCCGCCTTCAAGATGTAGAGCTGCTCATTTGCTTGGTGACACCTCTGCCAATAACATGAAAGACAGTTCGAATAGACTGCTGTATGTCGGTCTTAAAACAGTCTGTTGGAAACGTAATCATGACACAAAAGGGCAATATTCCAATTTCATATACTTTTTAAGGTTGAGAGTTAGCCTGCATAATGTTTTTTCAAAACAAGCTGTTCAGTTAGAGACTTGGTCTGTACTGTATCTCAGAATACCTAAACATTTGGCCTCATTATCACCACACAAAACCTTGGTCCTGGAGACTCATCCCACACTGGTCACTGGCCTTGGTCCTGAAGACTCATCCCACACTGGTACCTGGGCTTGGTCCTGCAGACTCAACCTACTTTGGTGCCTGTCCATGGTTCTGAAGACTCATCCCACGCTGAGCACTGGCCTTGGTCCTGAAGACTCATCCCACACTGGTACCTGGCCTTGGTCCTGGAGACTGATCCTACTCATTCAGGTCTTTGGTGATAGTCATAAACATTCTGTTAATCAGCAAACGGCCACTCTGTCAAACAGGTCCATGGTCTCATGGCCTTCCTCTCATCTCATCCCCCATATTCCCCGTTGAGTCTCGCCACAGTCAAACATTGGGCCACATCCTCAAAAGAGCAGCGACCTAATGGAGGCTTGATATTTCAGTGTAATGCAGTTCCATAGAAATTGATACTCCCTTCTTCTCCCTCACGGCCGCGTGGATGACTTATTTTTATGCAGCGCACGATTCAGAACTGCGCCGAGGGAACAGGGTGACCACTACAGGAGCGACGGTTCCCAACCGTTACCATTAACAACACAGTTCGTTATTGTAACTGGTCTCCTGACCACCAGAGGGAATTCCTGGGAAGCGAAATGGAGCCCAGGGAGGAAGACGCGTGCAGATTTTGTATATTTCTTTTGTGTATCAGCGTTGAACTGAAGGTGTTCTTCCCTTAATGGGCTCCCCTGCTGCTTGGTTGGCTCAGTCCCCACACTGTGTACCTGAGTGCTAACTGGTGTCGCAGTAGGACAGATCACACCAATTTTAATAGGATGTTTGATGTCTCTCCCTGGAGTTGTGATGACATACTGTACCACTCTGTAAGGGATTATAGTAGTCGCTTTTCTCACCTTTGTACTTGGAGTCACAAAAGAGGTTGGTGTGAAGTGCATGTATATCCTCTGGTGAACCGTTAAACATTCAAGATCAGAACGCTGTTACACTGTGTTTGCTTGGAAAACGACATATCATTGCAAGAGTGCATACAGTATTAATCGTGTTTTGAATGTTGTCAACACATATGGTGAAATGCAGACTCTATGTGACGGGTGAACAGTTTTTTTGTTTGTTGAATTTGTCTGTTAGAAGTGACTGGAGAAAAAGCTTTGCAGGGTCCAAACCAAAACATTTTTTTTTTTCTAAAGATAAATACTTGAAAAACACAGCTGATTAATCTTCCTTGACAGTTCCAAGTCTGCTTATGTTGTTACTGTGGCTAAATGGGTTGAATTGGTTTCCTGCTAAATGTAATTAGTTACTATTACTAGTTACTGGGGCTTGTGTTGCAAGAGGCCCCAGGTTCAATCTTTGACACACTTCTTTTAATGTTATTTTTCATGCTACTCCTCCCACACGATTTCCTCTTAAAAACATTCAGTGTGTTCGGGATCAGGTTGCTTGCATACAAGTTCTATCTTAACATAAAATCCTTAAACATTTATCGACTATGATGACAGAATGTTGCATGCATTTGCATAATTAGCATTAATTAATAAACTCTAAAGAAGTAGTTCTTGAACCGTTCAAGATAGAGAAACCAAACCAACTATATGTCACGTGTTTAGCCTATGCCAACTTGTATCAGCTATGTTGGCGTTTGCATATTTATCATTAACTACAAACGTTATCTTTTGAACCATTCAAAGTAGACACTTATGTATTTTGTCTCTTATTCTCCGATTTGCAATGTTAAAGTAAATCCTTCCACTTCCACTCACTACTTATTTCTTAAGCGTCAATGAAAGCCCCGGTAACTAACGTTAAAATCTAGCTACTAAACCCAAACTGTAAAATCACTTTTAGATTACCAAAACTCTGTGATTACTTTTAGATTGCTTCATCTTTAAACAGCATTATAAGAAGGAAATTATTGTTGTTGCAATGGGGCTTTTGTAAAGTAAATTTGGGCCATGTACACACACAGATGAATTTCAAATCCCATACTGGCATATTATATAGCATGTAGTATGCAAGATCAGTATGCAAGAAGATTAGTATGTTCCAAACTATAGTACGCACTGAAAATATTATGTTAAAGTTACCAGATGGTCTACTAGTTCTGGCGGATTTTGTAGAAGTTTGCATCTGTGTTTATACATACTTATACATCCGTGCTTTTTGGCATAAAATAGACCACTGACCGTTGTGTGGTACAAGAGGAATTGTTTTCACGATGGAAATGATGGAAGTCTTTTCATTTGATGGAAAAAGTCATTAATTTGTACCTATATTCATAGCTATTGCATCGATGTCATGCACACATAATGCTCAATGGTGTCTAGCTAAATAATCAAACTTGGCGTGGCGTTAACGCATAAAAAGAAGATCTAATGTTGAGATGCAATTTGATGTCGATGCAGTATACAACTGTAGAAATTAAGAAAACGCAATAACAAATTATGTGGCACAAACATGTCAGCACATAAAAGTGCGTACTTGTGCTCTTGAGTGTGAGTAGATTCTGTTCTTATCTAAGAACAAATCCCCAATGAGAAGACATTGGTGAAGGTCAGAACATTCATAGTCAGATACAGAGAAAGTGGGTTTTAGGAAGGTTTACTTGAATGGTGGGTGAATGAGGCCCAATGTTTTATATGGTTTGTCAGTTTTTCTCTCGCCTTCTCACATGTGTGATATCCAAATGTGCCAATGACCTGTTTTTCTCACAATAAATTCTTACAGGCTCAGAAATGTTGAGTATTGCAGCTGGTCTGCCTATGTATCTGCTCTATGTTGTTTCTATGCAGCATATCCAAAGTGAGTCAGATCAGCAGATCAGCACTAATTTGTCTGATGACCCCTGCTTTCTTCAGCTACTGGTGATGCCAGTATACACCGTAAAAGAAATGCAGGGAACAAACTCCATGAGGGTGGGATGAGGGCCCAACGTCCTCTAGTGGGACCTGTGATCACAGCCCAGCACCATGCAGCTTGATTGGCATTCGCCAGAGAACCCCCCACTGGCGACTCATTCTCTTTAAAGATGAGAGCAGGTTCACACTGAGCACTTGTGACAGATGTCACCGACTTCTTGGTGAGCATTGTGATGCCTGCAACATCATGAGAACCTCCCAGGCGTGGATCAGGGACGTCATGTATCGGTGCATCTGATCTCGCCATGTAGCGCCACAGAGTGCATTTTTGCTCATGGCATTGGTGACTTACACATCTGTAATGGTATGAGGGTGCATTAGTGCTCATGGCATTGGTGACTTACACATCTGTAATGGTATGAGGGTGCATTAGTGCTCATGGCATTGGTGACTTACACATCTGTAATGGTATGAGGGTGCATTAGTGCTCATGGCATTGGTGACTTACACATCTGTAATGGTATGAGGGTGCATTAGTGCTCATGGCATTGGTGACTTACACATCTGTACAGGGCTCTCGCTCTCTCTGCTTCTCCTCCCGCGAGTCTTGTACTGGGGAGGTTTTATCCCTTCCCCAATGAGCTGATGAGGTGCAGCCGTGCCCCTCGTTGGCTGGCTAAGGAGTGGTTGGTTGTAAAACCTTTCTCCTCTGACCTGGGGCACTGGTCACCGTGGTGCTGGTGCTGGGGGTTGTCATAATGTACAAAACAGTTAAATACATTTCTCACCTCCTTTGTGTAAATGCGATGGAGGTTAATTACCTTACTAAATACCCTCTGAAAATTAAACAATGACACCTATTTTGTTATTGTGTTCCTTTTCATAAACAGATAGGCATTAGCCTAGCATATGCTTCTCAACAACAACACAACCCACTCTCATTAGCATAGCATTAGCCTTCTACCCCAGTTCCCCCTCCATTCCCGTCTTCAGTCTCTTATCTGGTCCACTATCATGCATGCCTGAGAAGTACTAGCTCATTTTAGTTTGCCTTCCACTTCACGTTAATTGGATAATTATCTACCCAGGTATCATCAAACGGTACGCGATGTGGATCTCCCGTGGGGCTTTTATTACATTTTCGACTGCACGGCATGAGCCTTTTGTGTTCAGTTTTTCCCCAATCACTTATTTACTTACTTCCATTCCATGAATGAAGTTGAATATAGCCAAACAACTTGGATCGCTGTGTTTTCCTATGAAACTACGGTTTCCACTGCTACTTATCTCCAGTAGCAGTTCAGTTTCAGGCCCCCCAGTCAACTGTTTTAAAAACAATTTGAATGTAGTTCAAGACTGCAGTCATGTGAGATAGATTTGAGCAATCCAAAGCAGTGAACACCCATCTACTGATGTATTGTCATGGAAGTCTATGTAACAGGATTGTGTAATTGTGGAAAGATCTACACTGTTAATTTATTTCTCAGTTGAGTGCATGGTGTCAGTGTGACAGAATGATTTCCTCTGACAACCCAAAATGTGTCACTGTGAAGTTGTCATTATAGCATGACCACTAGTGAAATTCAGTTATAATCACACCTGATTTTAGTGATTTTCTCCTGTCAGCTGTCAAACAGTTATTTTACTCATCTCCTGTACAGCAAATTCCGGAGACTGACACAAATTATGTTTCCATTCTCTGTCCATTGACAGACAGGAAGTCATCTCCATGATGGTGTTAACGTAATAGTCCAAATCATATTGGTTCACATTCTGCATGCTAGACTCTTTTCATGTGAGTACATACTAAAAGACATTGAGATTATGGCCCCATCCTCCTTGACCTTTCCAGCTCATTGTGATGTCTGCTGGCATCAGCTTCCCCTGCCCCTTGATTGCTCCTGATATCTTCGGCGTTGTAACAATTACCTTGCACTCGCAGATAAGCAGAACTTTTATGGACTCAAATGCTTGGGAGTATAACAGCCTCTCCATAATAGGTGGGTAGGAACGAAGTACTGCTGCGACTGAATCTCTCCTAAATGCGTCTGCCGGTGAAAATACATAAAGAGACTTTGCTCAAAACAGGCATTGGTTCCCCATTAAGCAGTCATAATACGAGTCCTTTCTTGTAAGGTGTCATAGCGCCACTGTTGCTAAGAATCGTGTGACAAATCAAGCCACTCTGGGAGATCAGCGGCAAAGCCAACGTTGTCATGCGTTGTCTCAGACAACAAACGAAAACGGTTCTGTAGCTATCCGCGTGATACAGGGGGACGTATACGAGGCCGTTGTGGTCTATTCTGAGGTATCGTGATTATACAGGAGCACCTTTGAGACGGGCAGCCATCCAGACAGATAATTGCTGATGTCTCTTCACGCTAAGAAGACAGAGGTTGAGGGTCCCCCTCATTGCCCTGCCTTTTCTTCCTGACGTCTATTTATAGAGGCTTTAACACAGACGCCTCAAAGCCATTTGTCTTTTCCCGTGCATCTCCAGTTCTCTTATGTGACTCTGAGGTTTTTCTAGACCTTGTCGGCTGCCAGGAGATATTTCCCATCTGACTGTTGACACCCCTTAAACTTTCTCCCAGCTGTGTTTTATCAGTTCGATGGGGACATGTGATGCTGTTTGAAAGGTGCCTGTAAGGAGGATCTCTTTGGCATTTATGTCCTGGCAGTCTGCGATGTCAGACACAGGATCTGTCAAGGATGTTTTGGATCCAAAAACACGCCTGGCTTGTTGCGTTTGTCCTCACCAATTGTTTCTATTTTTATAGTGTAAAATAGGCAGAAATTCCACTTTTTTTTTGCCACGTGAATTTTGTTTCACTTTGAAGAACAGGAAGTGAACTCATCTGGGTTTGTCATAATTTATGCAAAAGTGTTCTGCGTGTGGGATCTATTCAGACATGTACAACACTGCCCCACTGTATCATGAGTTGTGTATGTGTAACCTGAACTGAGGTCAAACATTAAACAGAAAGAAAATACAAAACACTGGTAGAGGCCTGGCCCCTGTGCCTGTGCTTCCATTAGACTAAATGTTTCACAACGTGATAATGCAGTTTGTATCATGTTAGCGTCATCGCATTGTGACATACAACTCTCTTCTGGGGAGACTTGCGAAAGTGCCTTCTGACCTCATTCTTTGTTCTTGTCTTAGATCTCCTGTGTTTTGGGTTTCCGGGTAGGGTTGGCTACGACCCTGCTAAACCATACAATACTGTGATAGGAGGAGTGACACGCTGGGGATCCGTGTTAGCCTCAGAGTTAACACTCCCCACGCATGGTCCAGTTGCTTTTACTCTCTCTCTCTTCTATCAGATTCAGTCCCTAACACTACTGTGGCTTACTAGATGTGTTATCAATTTACCCCCCCCCCCCCCCCCGCCCATCTAAAATTCTGTAATTCTGGTAATGAAAAGGTCACCTATCAGAGTGCACAACTGGGGCCTCGTCTGTAACGTGAGGCTTGCATACACACGATGGGGTGTGGCCAAAGGTCTTGTTGGCAGGGGCGATGGGTTGTCAGGCGGTGGGGGTGGGTGAGGAGGGCAGGTGTGACTTTACCTCAAAGGTCCAGCATGATGTCACCTGAGTCACCTAATGAACCACTTTATCGATGGACAACTTCTTTTGGAATGTCCATATCTCCATATTTATGTCATTATCTGTTGGACAGGAAACTTGAAGGTCGATAGGAATTGTAGGGGAACATGCCGAAAGAGCAATAGGCTAGATTTGAACTCAAGCTGTCGGCAGTGCATAAGTACTCTAGAGGCTGCGACTTAGACTGTTACGGTGGGTGACCATCTGCTTTCTGGCTTTTCGCTTGGATCGCACAGGGCTAGCCACTCGTGGGTGTGTACATTTGTCAATGCCGGAAGTTATTGTTTGAACATTTGCACCTGTGTTAAAAAAAGAAGCGTTAATTATCTTCGTGAAACCCACCAGGTATACCAAAATCCTCGGATTAATTTAGGCAATCCGGACACCAGAATTATTACTCGTTCAACGATTTTTCTGTATGAAAGATTGTATGGTAGGAACTCTAGTAAATTGATTGTGTGGTAGGAACTATTGTAAATTGATTGTGTGGTAGGAACTATTGTAAATTGATTGAATGGTAGGAACTATTGTAAATTGATTGTAAGTTAGGAACTATTATAAAGGGAACCAGCAGAAAAGTGGACCAGACATGCCTTATCTGATTGGCAGTTGCCCATCGCCATCAAGCGAAATTTGTTTTACATTTGCATAATGTAGCCTGTGGCTCTTTTTTTCAGAGCCTACGACACTTGGTTTGAACTGCTTGGTATTCCACACTGCCCTGCCCACACGGTTACCAGACTCCATAGAAAATTATTTGGAGCCAAAAATGTTGCTTTGCCACATTGCCTAGTGGACACTCACTGCGATTAATTCACCCTTGCAATGGTTGTTGGGGGGGAAACAGGTGCGAGGACAAACAGAGCGGAGTATCCAGAAGTAGCACTAAAACAAACAAAACCAGAGAAAGGACAAACCGAAAAAGCAGGAAGTACCCAGCAGCTTAAATACGCTCCAAAGGAGACTAGTGAATAAGTAAACTCTGGAAACAAGAACACTAAATATTAACGGTACCAAAACAAGAAAGAGCAGCACCCTTGACTGCTAGGAGTGATTGGTACAATAATAGATGCGCCTCAAACAATCACCTTCCTCAAAACAAGCAGATCCTTAAATAGTCCACCTAATGCCCAGAATGAATACTCTGGAGACACCAAACGTGACCTGAAGGGGGCGGCATTCCAAGCAGGCGTGACAACCCTAAAGGACTTCTCGCTCCCCTCAACTTTCTTTGTGCTATGTTACAAGACTTCTTGAATAAAATGTTTGGAACAGGCTCCAGGATTTCCCTTCTTTATCCGGCAGTTGTAATAAATCTTCATATTCAATTACTTATTGACTCAGCAAACATCTGGATACTACATTATAGAATCAAATTGGTCACATTTACCATGTTTAAGCTGGCTTAGATAAAGCAACGGGCCTAGCTATATCTTGATTAAACCTTGACAAATGGTCTATGAAAAAGTGCATTCATTTTCATTACAGTATCTCTGTGAAACACATATGAAAACCAGTCTGGGCTGTGTAGACTAGACAGTGTATTGCTGCTAATGGCAATCAGTCTGGCTGCAGTAAAGCAGAAAAGCTTTGGCGATGTGAAGAGGGCATGAAAGGACTGCAGCTGTCTTGTTTAGGGCTCTAGACCGGACAAGGAGCGGCACAATGCCCAAATTGGTCTGAGAATAGATACATCCTTCAGGAGCCGCATCTAAAACTCGCAAAGTATGTTGTTGAAATGAGGAGCAACAAAGAGAGGAGAGAGATAAATCATTAGTTGTGAATGGCAGCCAGCAAAAAGGGGAGATGGACAAATCCTTGTGGTAAGCAGTTGCTCCTGGGTGCAGCCAATCACTTTGCAGCCCCCCCTCTCTTCCGTCTCTCCACTTCTCTCATCCTGGTCTATTTGCACCGGCCATGGCTTTTAGGTTTTAGAGTGGGAGATGGCGGGACGTTTCTTAGTGCTTGTTTGTGTTACGTGACTGCATTATGTTCTGTAGGGTTGCAGAAGTAAAAGTCCTTTACATGTTGCTTCCACCTGTTATTTCTTCTGCGGTTCAATGAGCACTGCATTTTAGCTCATACACCTTTATGTATGTTGTGGCTCTGTGCTGAATGCAACACGCTGTTGTTCATTGCTACCAATTGAGATGGTCTTTTGCTAACATTAATACTGAAATTAGAACTTGATTGTGCTTGGGAAACACCTTTATCTCTGAAATAATGAGCCGACGATTGCTACAAAGACAGATATCTTACCACTAATTGTGTTGTCACGTCATCCCGGTTTATTCAAGCCTCACAAGAAAAATATCCTCTGGGGATAATAACATTGTGTGTTAAAAAATTTCCCATCGTCTTAGGCCCAATTTATCTTGCAGGCTTCCTGGACATAACAAACACGTCCCTGTTTCCCTACGATTAATGAAGTGCAGTGGACTCCCCTTACCGCTGCAGTGCTGCCGAACTAGCTGCCTGTTGATTTGGCAATTTGGCCCATCAACAGGCGAGAGGGATGGCGTGGGCAATTGCACCTGTGCTGGTGCGTGTCCTGATGCAATACGGGCCGCGGTTGTGTGAAGGGGGGGCACCGAGGAGTTGGTTGAGAGCACCTGGCGGCGCTACTGTCAGATAAACACAAGTGCTGAGGGATAGACTCATCGTGAGTTCCTGGGGTGATGAAGTTTAATAACACTGTCTCTCGCCAATGAGCCGGCACAGCTCACACATTTTTCACACACACACACACACCCACACACACACTTACATGCACGTATGCAACTCTCAGCAACAGTCAGGCGGCTCTTCAACATACACAAACAGACACACACACACACACAAGGTTGAGTCAATCAAGAGGTCAATTGCATTCGGATCAACAGAAATCTGTTGCTGTAGTCACCAGCCTCATTTCCCACCCTGACAACAGTTCTCCTAATAGTTAACATTTACTTTCGGTTCCTGCGGGTAGCTGGCGGAAATAAGCCGGTTCTGGTACAGAGACCTTCAGACAGCAGGTACCTCCAACTATTTAAACGGTTCCATTCTCTCTCATTGCCTGTCTCGGCTTGCCTGCCTGGCACTTCACATTACCGAGATTGATTGGGTTAATGGTCCTGCAATGGACAGACATCTATTCTGGGAATCTTAACTTGTTTTGTATGGTGCTTCAAGACACATAAACTGAGAAGAGCTCAAGTGCTACTAGGCTAGTGCCCTACTGGCTGCTGTTAAGGCTAAAGCCGCCCCCTCTGTTGGGCATTTCACTGCAAATGTTGCACTTATTAAATACTCCATCTCACCAAGCCGAATCTGATTTGTAAAGCATAATGGATGTTGGGTTTAGCTTAATCTTTCATGAATGGATTTAGTTTGTAAACGGGGAAAATATGACATGGCTCATATAAAATTGTGAGTTTGAGTAGAAGTAGTTCCTGTTTTGCAATCTGTGTCATTTATTATTTGGACTACTCTGCTTTATTATTGTTAGGCTACTCTGGATTTGGCGAAAGCAGTGCCTTGAACTGAAGCTGCGGATTCAAGAGTGTCTAAGCAGTTCTTATTATACTCCCCAGTGAACATACTAGAATTAGCGATAGTGCAGCGTTTAGCGTGCATTTTGAGTTGTCTGACGTTTTGACCCACAACAACTAACACTGTGAAAAGCTATCCCTGGGATCCGCGTGCACGTGCGCAAACGTGAACACGATCACTGAAAAAAAGTTTTACCGACGAGACATGATCCTGCGATTATTTGGCCAACAGCCATTCATTTTCTAAACGCAATATTGTTAAATAAACTGGGATTAACTCCATGTTTCGCTTAAGGTCAATGTCATCAGCAGCTAATGTTAACCAACGATCGAACTTTCCTTAGGTCCAGAACAAGCAGAATCACATGCCTATATGCAAGCAGTTTATGGGAGCGATGTTAATGCAATCCCACAATGCATTTTCATTTTTCACTTTTGCCTGCATTATTTCCGTCAAAATTAAAATGCAATCACGTGATTTGCACTTGAATTTTCATGAATTGGTATGCACATTCTCTGTCAATATTAAAATTATAATGAAAAACCATTTGTCATTTTCAAAGTCATGCCCCGCTTTGTGGTTAACAAATAGTTTAAATGTGAAAAGTGAGAAACGGTGCCACACTTCGCAATTGATTTTACACGCTCTAACGCTCTTTTCCGGACCTAATGAAAATGACATTACAATGCGATTGCATTTTCATTTTTATGTTCTACGGACCTGTCAGTCTTTCTCTGAGACTGTTTAACTTGCCAACCAGAAATAGGTAGGATACAATCACATATGTATCATACAATCATAGATAAATGACTGTAGCCGGGATAGAGCAAGTAATGTTAGATTTCGCAGATCGCAGAAAAGATTTCTTGGTCAGATTGTCATGACATTATAGAAATATAATTGAAAATGTAGCTGGATTCTCTTCGATCACTAATGATGATTTAGTCCCGTTAGGTTTAACACATTTAAGGAGCTCTTGACAGACTCACGGGCATCTCCCCGGAGGAAGACTAGCTCTGGAATATAAAACCATTTTCCCGTATAGCAGCGCTGTTTAAGTATGAGCAAACCCATTAATCCAGGCTACCGGTAACATAATAATGCCAGATTACACTGCTGAAATTTATCGAAAACGGCAGAGGGAGCGATTCTCAACACTTAGACAATTATCTGTCATATATGTTTGCTGTTCAAAACACGTATTTACAGTGTCAGCCTCTCTTATATTTGACAACACTAACGGGTCAGTATAATTATTAGTGATGAATCACTATCTGGTTCGTCTTTAATGTTATTAAAGAATCTGTCTAATAGGAAATGTGTAATTCGCTTCAGGGAGTAGAGGAGCCTGAGTGAGAGGTCGATTTTTTATTACAGGTGTCTACGCAATGAGAAAACAAATTAGCCTATATTATTAAGTGAATAAGTTAGTTAATAAGTTAGTAAGTTATATGGATGTGGTGACAATTTAAACAAGAGATTGTGCTCTTTAAAACAAAGTTAACTTGTCATTTTAATTTGTCTTTGTGCTATATCCGTTTTTGGAATGTGTGCAAAAGTATGATTTATTTTGCGGATTCTCATTTATCTACCTTCTAGCATTCAAGAATTCTATTGGGGTCTAAATGGTTAATATTTCATACAATTCTTCAAAAAGAATCCTGTGATGAACAGAAGGTTGTTATTAGGTTACAACAACACGTACCTGCAGTTACAAAACTTACCTTCTGGCTGCTGTTGGACCTGGATCCTAACTGTATTCCCCATTCACTTGAAACGGCTCCTGTCTTTGTAACTTCAGATCTATCATCTTCTCATGCTCCTGTTACTCAACTACTTTACTGAAGACTCTTGTTCTATTTTCCTAAAGTTACTGTTATACATATTGTTTAGGAATCTTGTTGGTGCATAATGTATGTTATATTGAACATTTGAAAGTAACACATCATTTTAGATGGATTTTCTTTAGGTGAAAAGAGTCACGTGATGCACATGCAACATTCTCAGTCTTTCGAAAACCTTTCTTGGGGGAACCCAGACTTTCCATGTAATATAGGTAATCCGATTTGCACAACTAAAGCCACTAGTCAGCTAATTGCCAAGACTACTTGTTCCAGGTGAGTTTAATCAGGGCTTCGGCAAATGCAGGAGACCTCTGGGTGTCCTCAGGAGGGGTTTGAGAAGCACTGCTCTAGCGGATACTTATAGGCTAAAAGGCCAAGGCCCAATGCTAATGCAAAATTTTAAGTTGTATGCTGTCTTTCACCTGTCAATTGACCGAGTACCTTGGCTCAAGCTACAGTACAGAAGTTTAATGATTTGCCCACATCACTCTTTCTGTGAAGGATACACTAGCAATTGGCCTCAGTTGGCTTCAGAGAAAGCACATTGCCAGCCTTATAAATCCCAGGTGGTGCCTACGAATAGATCTTTTAATACAAGGTTTTGGGAGGCAGAATGCATGCACGCACGCACACACACGTACACACACACACACACACATTTGAAATAGTCTATTTAAGCCCACAAATGAAAGTTGCTTTCAGCAAGGACTCCAAATACTTCTAAAGGTCTCTAAATGCGAGGTGACTTTCGGAGCAGATAGCACCTGCTCCTCCACCCAGCGAGGGCTCTCGCGGCCGCTGACACAGAGCAGTACTTCGCCAGCTGCCTCGTCCTTGACTTGTGTCGCCCGCACGATCTGAAGGTCACGTACTGTCAGCCTGCGAACACAGCCAAGACTCCCGAATATCAGTAGGGCGAGCTCGCGCCGATACCCGGGGCCATTCGGGCGCTTCATGGGCGGCTGATATTTAAGCGGCTTGTCAGCAAAGGTCTGCTCCATGAAGAGCGGAAAATCGGCAGCCAGCCTCCCAAATCAGCCCTTCCCCCTGGCCTACCCCGCGACGACAACCAACGTAACCAGCGGTGTCTGCTTCAATCTACGCAGGGAACACATTATTGTCAGGTTGGAAGCAGACTCCTCTGACTACAGAATGCTGGTGAATGTATGCTGTTGTCGGTGCCACCTGTCCCGTCACAGTAAATACCGTGGTGAAAAGGATGTCATGTCTAGTAATGTGGTATGGAAGTTCATGTGTGCAAGTAAATAGTATGTCCAACAGATTTTGTTGCGGGGACCAAAACAATTATGTTACAGAAAATAACCCCCCCCCCCCCGGTGACTTTAGTGATTAATACTGAGTCGTCCTCATTGAGACATTGTTGACCAATTCGGAAATTGTGTTTTCACAGAAAAAATACAAAGTGAGCACTGATAGTAAGCAATGTAAAACATGTATTTGTAGATATCTTTGTTAGGGATTGCAGAGAACTACTTTTTCATTTTTGTTCTGTCATGAGTATTTGACAGGGTAGAACATGAAAATGCAATTTTCATCAACTCAGAAAAACTGCTTTAGGGTGTGGATATTCAATTACAGAGGGTGGCGCTGATTCTCACTTTTTCTTTTCTCCACTTTTAATTAAAATTTAAAATTTGTTAACCACAAAGCAGATATGTATATATCCGTACACGAAAATTCTAATGCAAAGCACAGTTTTGCATTCATATTTTCGTATTGACTCAAATCATACGAGCAAAAGTGGGAAATTAAAACGCTATTGTGGGATTGCTTTCTCCTTTTTCATTAACATGTGAATGAAGTTAAACACAAAGTGGGGGCAAAAGGATTTAGATTTTTTCAATTTAATATTGACAGTGAATTTGCATACCAGTACATGAAAATTCAAATGCAAATCACACGATTGCGTTTAAATTTTCATATTGACTGAAATAATGCAGGCAAAAGTGGAAAATTAGAATGCAATGTGGAATTGCATTTACATTTTAATTATCTTAACTATATGCTTTCACACACATGAGAGAATGCTAAGGGCGCTCACACACAGTGCACAGGGCGTAGGGTTTACGTTTGGGTTTATTTATATGCCACTGTATTCAGCCAATACAAAAATAAAAGATATATCTATTAATAAAGGTACATTTATATGGAAGTAAAAAAAAAAATGAATGCTGATAATAAAATGACTAATGCTACTGTATGGGCCCAGGTCCTTACATATAAAGCATTCGCTTTGCCCATTCAGAATTGTGTAGTAGTTTGGTAAGAAGACTATACATGGTTTGTTATTTTAGCTTCTCTGCAGGCGCAACGTTCAACTCCAAATGATGCTGGGTGAGACGAGCCCTCAAGTTGGCGTTAATACCCGAGTAGGCCTACTTTATTTTTGTGTGACACAATTTACACGCACCGTGTCTAGCTTTTTCTTCACTGCAATGTCGTTGAATCCAAAGTGATCCCATTCCTTTGATTAAAAGTGTGCAGCTCGAATGGCGTTGGAGTCTACAATGTTTTGTAACGCAAATCGTTTTCTAAAACTTTTGCATTTTAGAATGCTGTGTTCAATCCGTTAAAAAAGACAATTGCGCTATTTTTTGGGATTGGAGTACCTACAGCATTTAGTCCTCGCTTAAATATAAATATATTTTTCTCTGCTTGATTCCTAGGCTTTAAGGGTTATAATGGGGTTTTATTGGTTAAGGTTAGGGTTAAGGGTTAGACATCACCTCATATAATGTAACTTCGATTATATTTACGTATAACTTGTTGGCTTGCGTTTTTTTATTCTGATTATCAATAAGATGAAGAATAAGTTTGGTAGTTTAGTGCAGTCTGGTGTAGTGCTCTGAGCTCCTGACTTTGGACCACACGTGCCCCTGGCGACAGCAGTTTGAGCCCAAGCCCGGCCAGCTGTCTCAACCTCTTCTTCCTGCTGTCCTGTAAACAACACAACGACCCCAAAACAATCTGTAAGTAGTGTCGACAGCGCGCCACTGTGATTGGTGGCCCCTGACACAGGTCCGTGGTCTCTTATTGTCCGAAATAAGATGTCTGCCAACGACAAACCCTTTGGATTCTACACTTAGAAGAGGCAGGGTTGTCTGTACCAGAGGTTCCCACTGAAAAACAGTATACACCTATATTTAAGTGCCGTTTGTCATCCAGTCGCAAACATTTTGTGACTTTTAAAAGCTACATCTCAACTCGTATCGATCCTTTTTGGTAATCTTGATACCACCATATTCCCAATTTACACTGTCTGTTCTTGACGTGCTCCGGGAGACAACTCGGGAACTGATTTTCATTTGGCACAACAGTCAGTGGGTGAGTCATCCTAAAGATTCACTTGAAGCAGAAAACATCTGCAGAGAGCTTCTAGCAATATGAAACAACATGCGAATAGTACCATTCACCGGCCCACCTCCGACACCTCCCGAGTTCTAAAGGGCACAGAGAAGAGACAGAAATAGATCAACAGAGAGGTCCAACTGGTGCCGTATCCTGTCGTGATGTCACTTGAGTGCAAGGTGCAAACGGAACCCTGTAGCTGCCGTGTCGGTAGAAGAAGCCGAATGGTAGTGTAGACACACAGGCCCTGCATTCAGCGGCCTTCAGAGGGGTCTCTATAGATCCAGAGTCCAAGGTCATTAAGCCATCTAAAAAAACCTACACAGCGGAAGTCAGAGCCGAGGGATTGCCCTGGAGAGCTGACACACAAATCTGGTTAATCCGGTTACACGCAGCCCGCTGTATCTTCTGGCCTGGTTGCGTTTGACACGCGGGAAGCCATGCTCCCCTTCCTCTGGGTCATCCACGGGACAGACAGGACTGTTTTTCCGCCGTCTTCTGTCACCAACACCCTGTAAAAAGTTCTACAGGGACACTCATAGGGCGGAGGGGCCAGCTTTCGCCGATTTTCGGCAATTTTTAAGTGCTTGTACCAATTAGTGTTGTTGATCAAGCGGGACTGGGGTTGTGATATTATTTTACCTTGTAGAAAGCCAGACTCGCCATAATTAGCTTGCCCTCTCTAACTACAAAACGTGTAGACATTTACATGATGTCCCTGTTTTACTGTATCAACAGTTGTTTGTGTGAGGGGAAAATACACCGTACTCATCACAATCTAATTTCTTGTGCTTGAATTCGATGCATCAGGTCCCTATCGTATAGGTTTTAAATTGCACTCTCAATATCTTACGTAGCTTTTTGATTTGATCCATTTACATTGTGCCTTGGCAGGACATGAACATTTTCAGAGGAGATACTATTTGAGGGGCAAATTAGCATTTTGCGCTTGTGTAGTCACAGGAAAGAAAACACTGTTAAATTATACAATTGTACAATTAAATCCCTCTATTTCAGAACATGCTCATCACATTCCTGCCAGGTTTCTTCTAGGAAAATATCACTCTTTTCCAGAAGGTGCAAGAATGGCCTTCGTAAAAGGTTGATCTGTAGCGTTTCTCCAATGTGAGTTAATTGGCTGTCAACGTGCTTTTCTCTCCTTTGTAATAAAAAAAATACCTCCCCAACACACACACCTTTTTTCCAGCGGGCAATGGATGCTTTCCCTCCTCAGTTGGCCTGCATGGAGCTAGGCATGCAGACCGACCCCATCATGGTGAGAGAACACGTGTCTCTCGGTCCCAAGGCAGATGGTGGTAACAGGCTGAACAGTGCAGGACCAGGCCAGTGTTTGCTGGGAAGAGCCGAAGCAGAGTCCAGACAGGCACTGTTTCAAAATGCACCTATTGAAATGCCTCCTGCTCATTTTTCTTCTTTGGGGGGGGTTGGTTTTTGGGGCATGCACAAATCACATTTGGCCTGGAAAGAAGAAGAACATCATATATACTACTTGGTTCTGCTTTGTAGGTTGATCATTCCTAGTATGTTTCCAAATCAGTTTTTGCTCTTGTTGATCTGTCTTCGATCTTCCTTCCTGGTCACTGCTCTTCACTTACAGCTGTCTGAAAGGTCATACAAGGTGTTTTTATGGATATTCAATATCAGAATTCTCTTACCCACAAACAAATCGCTTGAGGAACTACTAAAAAATCTCCTAAAGGCAAATGTCACACCTGTCAACGGAGATGAAAATGTAATTCTATAAAATCTAAAATCTAAAATGTATTCTATAAAATCTAAAATAAAAAAACAACACATGAATCTCGACACATGAATGTGCAGCAGTAAAAAAAAAACACCTGTCCTTTGTGGGGATTGGAGTAAAATTACCTGTCAGCGAGGCTGTTCACAACTCTTAATTCCAGCATTCTGCAGTACAGAGCTGTCAGGGCCTGATGATTTCTGTTTATTTGCATCAATATAATGGATTCAAATCGTACTCTGGGCCTGAAAACAGACACTACATATGTATATTAAATTAGACTGGGAGCTGATTGTAAAGTGTTTATGGGCTGAGTGCTGAGTGAATCTCTGGCTTAATCAGACTACAAATGTCATGTCATTCATTACATATGGTATATTGTTGTTAAGTTACAGAAACAATCCATCCAGTGTGATTGTTGATTTAGCATTTTTGAAATGTATAATCCTTTGCTTTTGATTGATTGAAGGACAATAGCTGTTTACTCTAGATAATGTAATGAGACTGCGATCGAGTCCAAAACGGCACACTATTCCAGTACGCACTACCAAGGGACCCGTTGCCACTACTCTAAGGCGCCACTTTGTGTTCTGTAGTCATCCAATGAGCTGTTGGTTTTTATATTACTAATTTGATCCCCTCATCCTTTCCTCCCTCCCATTCTTCCAGGTGTCAGTGGCTAACAACCACACAACAATGTCCTCCCCTAAGTGGCTAACAACCACACAACAATGTCCTCCCCTCAGTGGCTAACAACCACACAACAATGTCCTCCCCTAAGTGGCTAACAACCACACAACAATGTCCTCCCCTCAGTGGCTAACAACCACACAACAATGTCCTCCCCTAAGTGGCTAACAACCACACAACAATGTCCTCCCCTAAGTGGCTAACAACCACACAACAATGTCCTCTCCTCAGTGGCTAACAACCACACAACAATGTTCTCTCCTCAGTGGCTAACAACCACACAACAATGTCCTCTCCTCAGTGGCTAACAACCACACAACAATGTCCTCCCCTCAGTGGCTAACAACCACACAACAATGTCCTCTCCTCAGTGGCTAACAACCACACAACAATGTCCTCCCCTCAGTGGCTTACAACCACACAACAATGTCCTCTCCTCAGTGGCTAACAACCACACAACAATGTCCTCTCCTCAGTGGCTAACAACCACACAACAATGTCCTCTCCTCAGTGGCTTACAACGACACAACAATGTTCTCTCCTCAGTGGCTAAGCCTCATCACACAGAGCTATAAGACCCTCTGGCGATGATGGTGTGACGGTTGTTTTGGCGCCGTCATGACGTCACAACGTACAACCCGTCCGACGAGGTCCTCTGGCTACACCATGACACTCACGTGACCACGTCAGGCTGTAGCAAGAGTAGGGCGGGGGAGGGGTGGGGGGAGGGGTGGGGGGGGTTGGAGTGTTGTGTCACATTAACTTCGGCTGGCTCCTCATTCGAGCTCTTGTCTCATTACATTGCTTTGGCGGGAGCACTGTCACACAAAAGCCCATATTTGGACTGTCAGCTCATATCACACAGCCCAGCACGGCGCCACCTCTGAGCTGTGTCTGTGTGTGTGTGTTTGTGTGTGACTGAGGACAGTGGGCGAGCCTGGGCCCGTCAGTGGACGTGGACTTGTGCTCTTGGGTGTTTGCTTTCTCTACCGTGTCAGCCCCCGTGATGACTCATGGCCCACGAAAAGGGCAGCAGGAGGAAGAGGAAATGCAGGAGGAAATGTCCATGGAGATCGGATGAGGGTTAGGATGGAAGAGAACAGGGGGAGGAGAGTGTATTAGCTCCTGGGGATGAGGAAACGGGCGGTGGCTACTGGGGATGAG